>BJBW01000089.1:0-148486 GCA_004320125.1 Scolopax mira | reverse complement strand
AGCTTGTTCCAGAGCTCTGTCACCCTCACCGTAAAGAAGTTCTTCCTCATATTTGAGTGGAACTTCCTTTCAACATTCCTCAGTGGAATGTTCCAGCTTGAGCCTGTTACCTCTTGTCCTATCGCTGGAAACCACTGAAAAGAGTCCGGCTCCAACATCCTTTAATCCACCCTTTAGATACTTATATACATAAATAAGGTCTCTCCTCAGCCTTTGCTTGTCCTAAAGAGTCCCAGCTTTTTGAGCCTCGTAAGGGAGATGCTCCAATCCCTTAATCATCTTTGTTGCCCTTCGCTGGACTCTCTCCAGTAGCTCCCTGTCCCTCTTGAACTGGGGGGCCCAGAACTGGATGCAGTATTCCAGTTGTGGCCTCACCAGTGTAGAGTAGAGAGGGAGAATGACCTCCCTCGACCTACTGGCCCACTCTTTCCTACGCAGCCCAGGATTCCTCTTGGCAACAAGGGCACATTGCTGGCGCATGGAAAGTGTGCTATCTACCAGGAATCCCAGATCCTTCTCCTCCGTAGTGCTTCCCAGAAGATCCATCCCTAGCCCATATTGCTGCCTGGGGTTCTTCCTCCCCAGGTGCAGGACCCTACACTTGTCCTTTAGGTTCTTCTCTGCCCAGCCTATTCAGGTTGTGTTGGATGGTGGTGCAGCCCTCTGGAATGTGGGTCAGCCCTCCTAATTTGGTATCATCAACGAACTTGCTGAGGATACACTCTGTCTCCTCACCCAGGTCATTTATGAATATGTTGAACAGGACTTGACCCCTGAGGGACACCACTGGTCATGGGCCTCCAACTTGACCCCACTCCATTAATTAGAACCCTCTGANNACCCTCTGAGTCCTGTCACACAACCAGGACTCAATCTACCTCATAACCTGACTCAGCTGAAGAGTCCCCTGGTCTTATAGCCTATGTGTACAAGAAGTTTGCCAAAATCTGACTTTTTAAAATTTATTTTTTAAACCTCCAAAAACGGATACAGTCAGATGTATTCAGTGTTTATGGGTCTGTAGAACCAGATACAGGCAGAAGTATGCTTCTGTCTACCCCTCCTCTTCTGTGGGATGTTACAGACGCTCCGGGCTTAAGATAGACATTTGTAGGAGGGAGCACTTAGTTTGCTGTTCGAACAGCTGTTCCCTGCATCCCTTGGGAAAATTAAAATTGCTAGCTGAACTGTGCATATCTAGCCCAACCTCCTATACTGGGTCAAAAATACTTGGACAACTTCTAACAACTTAGGGTTGGGTGCAGGGGGAGTGAGTTGGGTGTTGGGGGGTGGGTTGATGTTTGGGTTTTTTTCCTTCAAACTTCCACTGCAACATGTCATAGCACTCCCAGAGACTGCTTTTTCAGAATATTCAGTGGTCTGATTCTTTGAATCATACTGATTCTTTGAAAAACACTGTTGTATTTAAATTGTTCTACCTATTTCTGGCCAAGATAAAAGCAGCAATCGGAAACTCATTTATATTTAACGCTAGCTAAAATGTTTTTCTTTGTGGTTTTGATGCATTTAAAGCTTCCGTTTCCGTGCAATGAGCAGTGCTGTCTGTTACAGACTGATGCGTGGGTGCAGATGCTAAAAGCATATTAGGATGATTCCGCAGTCAGTCACTTCCCTTCAGGAGGTGGCAGGAGGAAGGTTGCCTGGGCAATTTTAGTCCTTTGTGCCCAGTTGTTTAGATGTCTTTAGAAACCTTTATTGTTATTCACGTTGAGCTATTCAAGCGCGCTGGATTTACTTTGTGAAAGCTCTTTACCTGCTTAAAGTCTGTCTGGTTTATGGTCTCAAGCTGTGGAGGTTATAGCGTCCAGCAGAAGAAAAGAGGGAATGGGAGTCAGATGCCATAAACTGTCCCAGCTGCCTCTTTGCTGATTGATCATGCTGGAGGGGAACTTGTGAAATGTGTAATTAAATACATCATTTATTGCTTTGAAGCCTATTTGCCGTAACTGTGAATCTCCTTTTTCTCTTTTTTTGCAGTCCCTTGTATCACTAAGTAAACACTTTTTGTCCTTCTGCAACAAACAAAGCCATTTTAATTTCCTGAACAGAGCTTTTTCAGGTATGCAGAAAGGATCCTTTGTAAGGAAAAAATGGTCTGCCATGTCATGACTCTCTCTTAATACAGAAACACAAAGAGGGCAAAGTAATGATGATCTTTGTTCTGACCTTGCCCAGATTCTGAGTGGAAGTCAAACTGAACTAGTATGAGATGCAGACAAGTCATAAGCGGGGTTGTGGCATGAGCTTCTTGCTCTCGGGTCTTTGTCACTTACCACAACCAACTGATTGTCGTTCCTTGATGTGCTGAACCCTTGCTGTCAGGGAATGATGGTTTTGCCAGTTTAAATAGTTTCACTCCTCACAGTTTCAGTGTTCAGCTCGGGTTTTTTATTCTTCCAAACTCTGAGGCTCAGTCTGCCCTATCTCACTCGCACCGTACCTAGTTTTGGCCTGCTAATTCTCCTTTCTTTCTACGGCTTCTCGCTGATATTCATCCTCTGATGAATAGACCCACTCTGATGACGTGGGCCTCTTTTTCCTCTCTCTCCCTTTGCCTTCCTTCCAGCTCCTGGTATGCTTCTTTATCTTTCTTACATGATAAAATTGTTTGAAAACATAGTTTTGCATAGGAACAACAGCAGTATCTTTATAAATTCTGTTCAAGTATTTTATAGCGTTACTTGGTTGTTTTGAAAAAGCAACAAACCAACACTGAGTTGACATGACACTTCCTTTTATTTATTTCTAGTTAAGGAAATTTGTAGTTTTGATTTGTTGTGTTCCTTAAAAACTTCTTGAGTAAAAAAAAGGGGTTTTTACTGGTGATTGCAAGGTTTCTTGATAAGAGGATAGAGACAATTGCAGATTGTGTAGTTACATGCAGTTTGATCATGTTTCAGAAAAATTTCAGTGGTTACTTGCCTCTCAAATGGACATGACCTTAATAGGAAAATATACAATCCATGAAGCAGAGTAATGATTTTTCTTTAAAATTCAGGTGATGATTGCAAACTGTACTACACTTTTAATATGCTCCAAATATACGTTTATGAAAGAGAAGTGTTGGTTATATATATCATATGAAAATGTGATATGATCCTGTGCAAGAAGGTGATACAGTAAATTTATTTTTAATAACTTTGTTACTACTGTAACATTTTGCAAGAATAGGCAAAGGATTTTAAGAGTTGTGTGTGAGGCATTTTTAATTTTTTGGTAGATCATATTCTAATATATTGCAAGGCCACCAAAGGTCCACAAATCCTAAACTGATTGATAAAGGGAAGAGAGAAGAAAAAGGAGGAGTTAAAATGCATAAATGATACTAAAAGTCTAAATATATTCTTCTATATATGCTATTCCCTTATGAATTATCTGAGTTTAGCAATACTTTCTTGACCCAGCTTATTTTATACTTAGTTTCAAAGGAATTCCTAACACTTGGTAAATGCTTGGTAAATGATAATAGACTTCTTTGTGAGCTAGGGAAATGTTTTTCTTTTACAGGGAATAGTGTATAATAACATGGCAAAGACAGCAAGTGTTTTGTGTTCTAATTAGTAAAACATACATCTTTCTCCCCCCTCTTTTTCAGATGGTTCACTGTTTCAGATAGTTTATTAAGCTTGTGTATGCTGCGTTGCTCTGTAGATAGAACTTTATTTCTAAATTGCGAAAAAGAAGCAACTTGTATGTAGAAGACTCAGGTAGGTAAAAGACTTATTTTAGGAATGTGTAATATGTAAATACATGGAAATTTGAGGCCAGATATTTTAGTATCTGTGCCTTCCTGTGGAATTTTTAAAATTGCATTTGACTCCAGTGTCTGTAGTCAGCATATATTTCAGCTTATAGTGCAGCTATTGTGTTGTGAAGGTAACTGGTTGCAGCACACTGCTCTTACATGGTATCATGTGGGATATTTCCTCATGATTTAGATGCCCCTATTTATATATACAGACATGGGTTTAAAGGCATACTTTTATTTACAAATATTACTGCTTGTATTATACAATCTGCATTGTCCTAAATGCTGTACGCAAAATTGTCCCTGCATGGAAAGCTTACTACTTGTAGGGATGAAAGACAAAAGACAAAATAAGCATAGAAACACAATGTGGTGTTAGCTGCTGGAAACAGAAAGTTGTTCCTTGGCTCATAGGCCAGGAGTCTGTAGGTGACACTCTGTTGCTATCTTTTTAAGGATACTCTCCCGACAGAATTTAACTTCCTGAAAATTGAAAAAGAACAGCAGAATAGGTGCTAGAAAGATATTTTTGGTATGTTTTTAGTGCCTCTTTTTTTTCCCTACTTACCCTGTGTTTTAGGTAGGCTTCCTACTATATTTAAACAGTTAAGATTTGTTGCTCTAAGTCAATCTGCATGATACTGTGTTCCCTAAGTACAAACGGCAATCTCTTCCAAAGCATGTTGCTATTAATAAACCCCTAACACAAGATAACTTCTCATGATAACGGCAGCAGCAGCTGGCAAGAATGTTTGCAATTTTAACATATTTGCAGCACTGCTACATTCCGTCTTGCATTTCTCCTGTGGTTTGTTCTCAGTGAAATTTCAGACTGAATTCTTAGTCTGGATTTCTTCATGGCCTTGCAGTCTTCCCTTCCTTTGCCTCCCCTTCTCCAAATCCTGTCTAGATACCAACCTATCAAACAAGTCCTCTACTGTCTATTCTGTCCACATGGCTTTTCTAAAGCATCTCTCTTTTCTTTCCTGCCTTTTTACACCCACAGTGTTCCTGTTCTTTGCTTTTCCACTTATGCTGTGTGCAGTTCTGGGAAGCCCTTCCTGCCCACTCATCTCCTTTAATGAAACAAGGAGTTATCTGTAGCTGGCTAGTCTTGTATTTCCTAATTGAAGCAGATAAGCCATCAGGTTAAAGAAATATAAAAATACAGCTGCTACAGCATCTATTAATTAATTTTTAAAATACATGCATTTAGGTTTAAGTATAATTAATTAAGTATTAAAATATTACATGTCAATCAGTTTTCACTTCTTACCCTCGCTTTATTATCTCCAGGCAGATAATGAACTCTCACAGTTGGTACCAATTCTCTTCTCTTGAATAGCACCCAGAATAGATGTTTGTGCATCTTTTTTTTTTTTTTTTTGAGCAATGTGTTTAGTTTAAACAATAATAATCTTCTATTTCTTTCATGCATTATACATAAGCTTGCTGCTTATTTGCAGTTCCCATTCACAGTGATGCAAGAAAAAAGTAAGATTATCTAACAGACACTGCACGTGGCAAAAACCTAATCATACAAATTAAAGAAAGCGAGGCTACATTGTCCCTTTAGCCTATGGCAGGATCTATGGTGTCTGTGCTATTTCTGACTGAGATTCATCTAATGGTATGAAATTGCTTCTGATAGAAATTGTTAGTTTTCTCGTCATGTTTGAAATATCACTATGTGTTGAGGTCACTTTGCACTATAAAAAAATTGACACTAATTGCAATTAATGTGAGGGCTGAATTTCCAGCTTTATTAAGGACATATGTCCATAGCAGTATTTCTTCACTTTAGAAAGAAAATGGTTTAGAATAATAATAGCAGTTATTTTTGCTGATGCCTAATTCACATGCAATATTCTACGGATTAAAATTGCAAAAGTAGATTCATTTTAGTGTTCGTTTGTTGATGTTTTTAAGATACCTCTTTCCCCTCATGGGTTAAAGAAAGTTTGTTATAATTTCATTGGAATTGTTCCATTTAATTGTCAAGTTAGTTTGCTGTAAATTTCTTTTAGTTTCTTCTACGCTTCTGTCTTCTTATTGCATAACGAGCTGGTCATCATGGGGGAGAACTTGAGTGAGTTGTAGCAATTCCCTCCCAGAAGAAGAGAAGGCACCTGGAACCGCCTGGTACCGAGCTGAGTGAGTGATCCTGGGTTTCCCTGAGACCTGTTGGCGTCAGTAAAGTTAGCTTTTCAAATGGCCTCGCTGAGTGAAATTTCTTTGGAGCATCCGATTAAGGTGGATGGCTTTCAGGACCTGGCAGCACCTCAGTTTATGACATCTGTTCGACCTGTCTTCCCTGGTCTGTCCTGTGCATTCCCGTGAAGGGCTGTATCCAGATGCAGCTGTCTTGCAGGCACAGCACTAAGCCCTGCGCCGGTCTTGAGATTTCTGGGAAGGCATCCAAACTTCTGAGAGGGTCAAAAGGAAATAGTTTCCTGTTCTGAAGTGCTGGCCCGTTTTAATTTGAGCACACAAGTGAATGTTTTAAATGTCCAGAAATACCGCATATTTGTCTGTTTATGGCCACGTCTAGCGGATCCAGCCTTACTTTTCTCAATTTAGGAAGAGCTTGTATCAGAAGTGACCTATTCTTTCTGGTATGTGGAGAAAGGAGATGCTTGAAGACTACTAAGACATCTTCAGAGAATTAATTCATCCCTGAAAACATAGTGGTGAGGAGAGGAAGGTGCAGAAACCTCAGTTCCTGCCCTGACTTTTCTCTTTCTCTTTTCCTGATACAGGGAGAAACCTGAAGTAAAAATTCTCACTGGTCACTAAAGTGCACGAATATTAAGAACCGTAACTTGCACCTCTCTCCACTGATTTGGAGTGCCTTTCTGACTTTATGGGATCTAATTTACAGAAACATGTAGCATTGGCAGCTCCTTGCATTGGATGTGGAGAGCATAGGAATTCATAATTGCTGAAAAATTTCAGCATATTCTTTAGGCTTCAGTAGACAATTTATGTCCCCTAAGGTTATTCAGACATAGTTACCCAGTCATAATAGGTACTGCAAGCCTAGTAAAAATAATCTTTCAAGGGACATCTGTGTTTATTTGCTCTTAGCATTGTCAGTCTTTTGCGTATGTATGTTGATGTAAAAATTGAGTTATGTTATTTAGTGACTGGCCCTAAGGCTTCATATTTTCTTGGTGATTTTAAGATTTTTGTAATTCAGTTTTGCACTACTTAAGCATGAAAAATGTTGATGAATAAAACCCCTTTAAATTGAACTGTCTTCTCTATGAAGAGATAACCATAAGCTTCAAGATATAAACACCAAAACATGTAGATTTTTTTTAACATAGCCTGAGTGTATGCATAACATACGCTATTTGTATATTTATGTATTTGGGAGAAGATAAATAGAATACTTTTTGCAAAGGAACTTGCATTGTCACAAATCAAACCTCAGTGCGGTGAAATGTAAGATAGAATTACCAAAAAATGAAGAAATAGGTAGTACTTTTAAATATAATTTAAACTATTTTCCACTGTTTCTCTGATTTTAATTTCAGATTGTCTGTATATTGGACTACTTCTACCCTTTTACTTAGTCTTCAGAACTGTGAAATCAGGACCCCCGTTTGTGCATTTTTCATGCAAGAAATTCCTTGCTGTAAGGCAACATAGGGCATACACTTTGTTCTTGATGCATTTTTTCTGTATTCTTGTAATGCAGCACAAATTTGAAGCTTTGATCCCTCTTTACTTAGAGTTTTAACCAGGAGTTTTAAAGAATTTTGAGAAATACTTTGTTTTGATGGTAGGTGGACATGTGGGGAACGAATATTCTATGAAGTCTTGAGACTAAACTGTTAAAAATCTGAAGTATTGTGGGTTTTATTAGCTTACTAAGAGACAAATTTGGGGGAAAAGAGGAAGGAGGTGGTGAAGAAAGGGAATTAAATGCAAACTTTGGGACTTCGAAGAGACTGATTTCCTTTATGGATGTTTCCAATTTAATTTTCTAAAACAAGTACTTATTATAAAGGATAAAATAATTACTGCTGCAAAGTAGCCAACAAAATGAAAGCAATAAATGGTCTTTTTTGCCCAAATGTGTCCCCCTCTGTATTGTATGTAAGTTATTAGAGTATTGTCCAACTATTTCATTCCAGTCTTTAAATTAGCTCAGCATTATCAATAAGCTTTTAAAATTTTCTCTGAAAGAGCAATAAATCAGTATGCATTCCAGTAGAGAGGGCACACAAATGTATTTTCTCTTTGAAGAATCCGAGTGCCACATATTGGATGTGGCATTCCAAAGCACATAATGACACGGATCACAAAGCTGTTGCCCTATTAAAAACCTAATATATGCAACCATTTTTGTATTTCTAAAAGAATGTCAGTTGCTACTTATAAATATGCTAAAAACCTTTCTGAACTTCTGAATTCCTTTGACAGTGCTTGTGAACTTCATGGTCTATATTTAAAATACAATATATAATTTTCGTTCCGTAGCATGCAATATTAAAGCTAGTAGGTAATTGCTTCTTTTCTTCTTCCATTCAGAATTGGGGAGTCATAGCATCTCGTTATCTAATACTACTTAATAACAATCCTCAGAATACATACACAGACACAGATGCTGTTCTTTCAGGGAGAGTTTTAAGATTTCCTTCTAACTTCTTGCCAGTAAGTAGCAACAGTGCTGCTGTGTAAGATTCTGCAGCTAGCACAAAGCCAAAGGTAGATAAAACAACTCCATCCTGTTCTAATCCTGTTGGGAATAAAACTGTTTCTACTGAGAAGGGGGACCTCTTGAAGGTTCTGTGATCCTTTCTACTTTTCTCTTCTGTCGAGTTTCCATACTAGTGAGGCTTTAGGAATGCATTGATGTTGTGGATGTAAAATTCAGTTGTTGCATCAGTGTAGTTTACTTGTTAATAAATGGTCTCAAACTGAAATCCTCCTCAGATTTTACTGGCCTGTTTTAAGTAAAATTGTATGTATTTCTTTACCAAGTATGTTAAAAAATATTCAATATATAAATGGAACTGGAGAGAATTAAAATTAACCTATTTTTTGTGTTATACACGTATAACACAAAAATTTACATATTTATATATGTAATATGTTTTCTCCATTTATCAATGTGTGATCTCCGATTTACAGCTGTGGGATTTTTTTTGTCATAAAAATCAAAAAATTCCTAAATCTGGTTCTCATCTAAAAGCAAAAGTAGTCAGGAGCATTTGGTAGATTACTGTAAATGAAAGTTGTGACAGATTCAGCTTATCTACAGATGGAACTTAAGCTGCACTTTGTTCAATCTTAGCAGTGATTTAGTTCCTTTACAATGGCTGCTTGAAGGGAAACGGCATTTTCTGCTTCTCTGGTGGATGCTTCAAATTCAGAGACTCTTTAGCAATAGTATAATTGACAGGGTGGAGAATGCCCCACCAGTCCCATGCTTGTGGCGTAGATTAGTCTTGCTTTGTTGGCTACAAATGGCATGAGATACAGAAAGTGAGACTGACAAACGACAGAACGGGAAAATGAGTGGCTGTAATAGTAAGCAGCCAGAGATGTATTACTAAGAATGCAGCTGTTTCTTTGTTTGTGTGTCAGCAAAATAGAAAAATTTTGTAGTGGTAGATGGTATTGAAGTATTCTTTGAGTATTCCCAGGGTAGCAGTCCTAGCGGAGAAGAACTTTAGATCATTTTTTAAAGTGACACTGTAGATTATACAGTGAAGTCTCTGGAACAAGAATATATTCTTGAGGAAGAATATATCATGACTTGTTTATGAATCCATTCATTTCATAAAAAGAAGACTTGACGCTGAGTGTTGGATGGCCAAACTATGCCGTCGTTCCTTTTTTAATCTTGGTTTATGTCTTGCTTGCAGAGTCAAAGCCAAATTGGTTGTAGTTGTAGAGCTCTAACCTCCACGTGCCACCAGTATGATAGAAATATAACCCCCCGTTCTTAATCAAAAAACCTTTCAATTAACCTAATATTGAAGTTTTAAGTAGAAACCTCTTTCATAGAGGAGAAACCCCTGAAGAGGCTGTGGTGCTTCCCTTGAATTCCAGCTTCCTTCAAAGGTCAGGGTGCATGTTTTAAGGAAAAGATCCCATACAGTATGTTGATTGATACTTTGGTGTGAAAAAAAGTCATGTGACTGGGCAGAGGAAAAAAGAAAATACATAATGGCACAGATATTGTCACTGTAATAACTGCTTTTTCAAGATTTATTATAAAACAAGTGTCTCGTCTTTTAAGTCCCCTTTTTTCTACTTGCATGTAGTCAGATTGCTGCTAGAGAATCTGTTGGATATTATCTTTATGATTATGGAAAATGGGATATTGCTATACCTAGCATGCTATTACTTTATGATTAGTTTTAGAAACTGTCTTGCAACAGTTTGTTAGTGAGGGGATCTGATCTGATTAGGAGGGTGCTGTAAGTTCAAAAAATGGCAAATTGTCCTTAAGTGTCCTTTTTACCAATATTTTGAAAAATGCCAATTGTACTGCAGTTTGAAGTGTCTCAGTGCATAAATTTCCAAACTATGTCATTCAGAGAACTGTTTTGCATCCTTCTTCAGAACTGTTGATAATCCAGACTTAATTTTTCCATTTCTTCCTTGAAAAAGTTCTGCTTGTATGTATTTGACTTGAACAGTCTAATAGATGTGGGTTTAGTTTGTGATGAAAATTAAATTGTCACCACACTCTGCTAAGCTAGACTGATTTTTAGCCTGACCCAGATAGACATCTGTGATGTTCTTGTGAACTATAGCATGTCTAAAATGTCCCATGGATTTAATAAAGTGCACATAGAAGGAAGAACTCTGCTGTACCATTTGTAATGAGTTACCAGACTAATATAATGGTACAGTAACAGATTTAGGGTATTTTATAGGCAGAAGAGATTTCTAAGGCACATTTGCTACTTAAGGTGATACTTATGTACCATATGAACATGTATAGTGCATGAAATATTTTGAGCATAAATTTTAAGGAATTGCAAATTTTACCATTCTAGGTGTGTGTGGTTTTTTTAAAAGAAGCATTTGCCTCTATGCAATATAATGGTTTTCTTTATGATCTCACTGTGTACCTCATTTTGTCTTCATAATGAAAAATACTATTTTGGATTGTAATGATGTTCAGTAAGGATCTTGTCATCTTGCAGGTCTTTTATGTCAATTGATCATATCATAGGAGGAACTGCAATGCTTTGTCCTGGCTTGAGAGGGATTTTGTAGTACTGGGGAAATCCTCAAGTTACTGTAGCTGTCTTTTCTACTAAGACCAGTTTCTTAAGGAAAAAAAAGCTGAAGTTGTCTTTTTTCTAGTATTGAAATCTCAGATGAAAAGAATTAGAATTAATTTCTGCCATTTATTTCTATACTTAATGGATTTTCTGCAGAAAACTTATCAATGAGTTTTGGGAGATAAACTTATGTTAGGTAGTTTATCTGAGTAAATGGTATAAACATACATATTTTTTCTTGTTAACGTGAACAAGTAATGTACTTTAAAATAGCAAGCGACTTATCCTAGCAAGTTTGGATAGAAATGTCAACTATAACATATAGTCTCACACACAACCAAACATTATTAATTTTAATAAAACCTAAGAATTTTGTTTATTAATGTAATAAATCTACTCATGTCATGCTTTGCTCCTCTTATTTGGTTACTGTTTTCAACCGCAAGCAAGCTGCAGCTCTTGAAATAGAAAATACTTTTGTTTTGCTACATGTATGTAGAACATACAGAAAAGTAATACCTTATATTTCTTTATTTTTCTTCAGAATAGAATTGCAGAGTCTTGTTGTCTTTCATGAAGTTTAAGAACTGAAGATTGGACTAGTGCATCTTGAGATTTCTCGAGATTTCTCAAGATTAGTGTCCAATTTTGAACCAAATAGCTTGCTGCATTGAAGTGGTAAAAAATATAGATTCCCTCCTCCCCCCCCCCCAAAAAAAAAATCTAATACATTTCTTCCTTCTGTATTTGATTTAAGTTCTTACTTTTAGAAAGGCCAAGAGATTAAACTAGCAAGAAGGTTATCCAAAACTAATATGATTATTAATGAAAAAAGTAGAAAAAAGGGGAGGGGGTGTGAGGGTTTATGCACTAGGAGATCAAATTATTTGTGAATAAAGTTCACCTTCTCCAAAGTAAAGGTATTCGAGTTATATGGACATGCCATGTACTTGTGCAATAATGTGTATTTATAGTTATTAGGTATCTACTTGCAAACCAGATAAAGATTCCAGCTGCCTCATTTTCAGTGAAATCTTCTAGTTATTTTTTCTCAGGAAAGTGTACTATCATCCTACCAAGGCTTTTAGAAGTAATCCATGACTCTAAATTAATATTTTGGCCACAATATGTAAATACATACTGATTTTATTTTTTTATTTTTTTTTACTTTTCTCAAAGTATAGTCTTTACAAGAAGGTTAAGTCAACAGAGCAGTGACAAAATAAGAAATTTCTGGATTACTCTTCGGAAAACATTATTCCTGACATTTTCTTAAAAAGTAAAGGGAATTTATAGGAAATATGAATAATTTAGATACTTATAAACAATTTCTTATGTCATTAAGAGCTGTTGTTGATGGAAGCTTTATTTTTCCATTCTTAACTTAGCACTTGTAGCATGTGGGTTTTTTCCCAGAAAAATCTTAAATTTTACTGAATTTTTTTGTTCTTAAATTGTAATCCACTATGTAATCCCAGTAATATCTTGCTTAAACAGAAAAGACTAACAATGAATATCGAAGTAAAAAAAAAAGTAAAAATTTAAGTTTAAAGTAAAGTAAAAGTTTAAATTTTATTCTAATTGTCTTCCTTCACCTGTATGATTTTGGGAGGAGGGGGGTGTCAACTATAAAATGTTAAGAAAATTGCAGTTTTAACATAGTTCCCATGTTAATTTTCAGTGAATTCTTTTACATCTTGCAGTTTGTGGTGTTGTTTTTGTAGTGGACGTGAAGGGGCAGTATAGTGCTGTCTATAAATCTTACTCTGTTTTCATCTTTTCGGTCTGTTCTGGAAGATCATGGTTTGAAATACTATTGTTCTATCTGTTGTGTGTATGTGCTTTACTTGTCAAGGAAGTATGTTAGTCCTTTTAAATTAAAGAGGTATCCTAGAAATGTCAATATGGTTAAGATATTTCTTGTTTAAGATGAGTCACTGTTTTCTCCTCCATACTGTTTATACTCATGAATATAGATAATATTCAGTGTTTTTTCAAGACTGTTTAAAGGTTTCCGCGTGCAGACTATGGACAAGTTCTGGCAAAGTACAGCTAGGCTTGAACTATAAAGGGTATTGACAAAACAACTTTGATTCCTTTTTTGTTTGCTTTTTAAACTTTGAATATGACAGTACATTTGAAGCATATTTTCCTTGTTAATAGCAACCATTGTATATGCATTACTTGAGACCCTGCAGAACTGAGCTATTGGAGATGCCCAGTATATTTTTCTCAAGCAGAGTAAGTAGGTATCCAAGGCAGGTAGTGTGTCAGTGTTTCTTGAAACCATCACAAATAGAAGGGTCGTATTCTTAGGATATATGGTCTAAAACAATGATTATAGATATAAGCCTTAGCTATAAGGAAGAAATTTTTTACAATGAGGGCTATGAGACACTGTAGCAGGTTGCATGTAGAATCTGTGGTTGCTTCATCCCTTCTTACCTGGCCTGAAAATGTTCATGGCCCCAGTTTGCATGGGCCTTTGAGCAACCTGGTCTAGTGGGAGGCAGCCCATGGCAGGGGGGTTGGAGCTAGATTATCTTTAAAAGTTATCATGTCCAATCCAAACCTTTCTGTAATTATTTCTAAAGTCACCGTTTCATCAACGGAGCCAACACTTGCCCCAGTCTTTTCTTATAACAGTGTTCTGGTTCATGTAGTTGATACTCTGTCCAAATTATATAATAACAGAGATTTTGAGGTTAAACTTCGTGAATGAGTGAGTGTAGCTTTGCCAGTTTCAGTGGCAAGCTTTTTCTTGCATAATATATCATGGTTTTGAAATTGTTATCATTATGGAGGGTTCTTTTATACAACTTTGGTTCTGTTTCTAAGTAGTAGAACATTGAATCTTAAAAGATTTCATATGAAACATATAGAACATGAAAAAATCTTGCATCTTTCAAGCCTAAATCTTCTGCATTAAGTAGGGTTTTCCGTGTTCATTGACTCTGCTTTAGCACTGCAGTCTATAGATTAGGACCATGGTCTGAAAAGGTAAATAATGATATTGAGAAGCTCGGGCTCTTCTGAAGATAACAAGAAGGCAAACTGGGGTTAGCAACGTAGCAAATACCCTCTAGATACAGCACTTCTGTAGTATCACATCCCTTCCACCTGGAGTGCTCATGAGCAGAAGAAAGGCATATATCTGGAAAGAACCAAAGTAATTTTGTCAAATCATTTTTCCACCTATAAAATGTTGTACTTTCTCTCAAAATACTTTCAGTTACTTAGTGTTCTAAAACAAACGGTTTTCATCCTGGTGCGTATTAAACAACTCAGAGAACAGATTAAAATATAAGACCTAAGAGTGATACTTATGATATTTTCTAAGTACAGAACTTTATGGGTACCACTGATCATTTTAATGTATCTAATATATACATATCTAAATATGTAGATGAAATATTAACACTTCCTAGCTGATAAGTGGCTTTTGATTAATCATTAGTATTTTATTCATCTCTGTATGTTAAAAATGTCTGTTACCTGTTTTATCTTTTGGTAAGCTCTTTATTATTTCTTTATTATTTACATGCTCTAAAATATGAGAAGTAATTTGAAATGTGTGCTAGAATTTTCCAGGAAAGATCGAAGTACATGTTCTTTAAGGTAAAGTCAATAGATTTGACCTACATTAAAATTTGAAATTAGGTAGAGAATTCTAGTGAAGTTTAGTAGTGATTTTTTTTTTCTTTCTATCTATTACAGGGTTATGATAGACAAAAGCAATAAAAATGTCATTTGAGAAGGCCATTGTATGTCCGCGTGACAAGCTCTTTCATGCCCTGAGAAAATTGCTTTCTCTTTTTTTTGTTTATTCTGTGATCACCAGTGAAAAGAAGCCAGTAACATAGCCAACTTTGTATGTGTTTTCTGTTTAACTTTAGAAGTGTGATGTATAAAGGTTAAAAGATTGTCACTGCTTTCTTAGGAGCTGTGTTAAGATGACCATAAGAAGTAAACAGTTTTTTTCCCTTAGATGAGGGGTTTCACTCTTCCCTACTTCTGGTAGCACTATAGTGGTTTTATTTCAGTATGTCTTAATAGATGAATTTTTGAAAAAGATCTTACTAGTCTTACTTGTCACAGTAAGACAAATGAGGGAGTGAAACAATAAGGCTTTTAAATTAGGAATTAAAAAACAAAAACAAAAACAAAATTGTAAACAAAGCCCTGTGTATGAAACTTTGGCAGAGCACTTGTCTGGGCAGTGTCCGTACACCATCTTTTAACGTGTTTTTCTTAGAAAGCATTAGGCTCCAGTTCTTCAAAAGCAACAGGAACACTAGATGTCATTGGGAAATCACAAACAAGAAAGAAGTCACATATTTTCACATCAGCGTTATGTATCAAAACTGCATGTGTCTTTCACATCTGCCAGTAGATAGATGCATGCGATTTCAAGTGCAAGAGTGCATATGCAATTTTTAGACTTTATGCAAACAGCATATATCTAATTAGCTACTTGCATAAACAAATACTCCACAGCATGCCTTGTATGCACATGTCAGCTGAATGCAGTTATGCACAAATTTTCTTAAAAGCAAGTGTCTTTTATGTTCACTGCTTAGAAGGCTTGTCAGTGTCTGGAGGGTAGTGTGGATGTTGTCAGCATTTTTAAAAATGGCCTTACAAAAACGGTTAGGCTGAGAGGGCTATTATGCAAAAAGTTAATAGATAATATGGTGCTTGTTGGTCACACATGCTGAAATTATCAGAAACTGGATTTCTCCCCACCCCCAGCCAATGAAGAGATTTGTTAATGAATGGAAAACTTTCATTAACAACTTGCTTCCTTTAAAAACTAACTGAACTTGCAAATGATCAGAATAGCATTTGGAATATCATTAGTGCGCAAGGAATAAGCCTTAGAAAATTTGAAGAATCGGTTCATGGAGTTCAACAAAAGTACTTTAGAATTTGGGGTTTTCTTTGGTAGCTTGTGCCCCTTTGGTCTCTTTTCATTTTCTTGCTATCTGTGCAGACCCTTTACATTTTTTCCAAACCTCCCCCCACCACTGTTCAATAGCTAATCTGCTAAATTCATGCTACAACTGCTTCATTGAGTGGAAGCGTTGTTCTGCCCGCTTCGTACCAGCTTTGTTACTGTGCAGTATTTTTCAGCTGTTTGTGCTCATTACCATACAGCTGGTATTTAGAGGAGAGAGGGAAGCAGGCAGAAGCTTTACTGTCTGCAAGTATAAGAAGCTCTTTTGCAAATGGGGCGCTGGCAGATGGGACATGTGTTTAAACGGGTTTTGCTGATAACAGACTGCATTAAAAATCATTCTGAGAAAGTCTAAGGTCAGCCCCATGAATTCAGAACTTGAGAGGTATTCAGCTTTTGGAAGACCTTTATAGAATATTAATTAACCCTGGACCATGAAAGTGACAAATGGATTGTTTGCAGAAATGTTAGATACTATCCTGCTGCCCCTGCTTTATGGTTCATTTCCTTTAGCATCTCCAGATTTGGTTTGTGGCTTTTTTAAAAAAAACCTTGGGATTGTGTACAGTGTTAGGGATCAGGGAGGCTGTTGTCAAAACAAATGAGTGAACAACGGTAAAATCCCAGATCTCATGAAAGGAAAAATAATTTTCCTTTTGATGTTGTGACTGAACTTCACATTATGTAGAATTATATAAGTCTTTGCCAGAAGCCAACCCTTTACATATACATAGAAATTGATTCTTTTGCTAGCAATATGGGTAGCGCTGCACTGGCTGAGATGCTCTGAAGAGATGATTGAGCAAAGTTTGTGTCTGGAGCTGGTATGTCTTCTACTGGATTTATTACCATAGCTGGGAAGGGGAGGGAGGGGGCAGCCTTATGGGCTGCTCTTCCAGGCCTGAAATGGAAGCAGGAAATTTTGAGGCTAGGTGCAAGCTGAGAACAGGTGCTCTGCATTTAGAGATACATGTTAATCATTTACTGTCTGAAATACAAGGTAATTGGTATGTGCCAGAACAGCCGTTTGTGGGTCTAGTGCATGGCCCTTGTAACAGGATCATCAAATTTCCGGCTTCCTCCTGGAATTGGGTGCATTTTGTGCAGTGCTCCGAGTCCCTTGGGACACCCGGGGGTGACTAAGCAGTCACCTCGCACAGATGGAGTGCTCTGACAGCTGATGAGCGATGGAAACACCCACCGGGTTAACACTTCTCAGAGTACCCACACTGTCTCTGACCCTCCAGGAAGAGCTACAGAATGCTTTCCAAAGCCTTGAGCCTGGGATGATAAAACCAAAGACTCAGTAGAGGTATTGGTTTCATGGCATGTTATAATCTTAGTTTTTTTCATCTTGTTTCACCCCTTTCTTTCCCATTGAAAACAAACTCTTTACTTCAGTCTCAGATGCATCCCTAAAAGCAGACCAGGTGGTATCAGAAGCATACCTGAAACCTTGTCAGCTCAACTTTTCACTCTCCTCCCCATCTGCCCCCCCAACTATATTATTTGGGGTAGTGAAAGATATTGCCTCTGCCCATAAACTTCTGCTTTACTGAAAATAAGGAGGCATGCTGTGTTTTAGATGTTCATCCTTCAGCACAGCAAACTGTTGTAGTTCTTAAAACCAATGCCTGGAAGTCAGAAGACAAGTTTTGATTCTAGACCTGTTAACAGATATTTGTACAATGTAGGCCAAATTTTTATGTCTTAGACAGAAGAAATCAAGTTGAGACGCTTCATGCCTACTTAAGTATTTCCTCAGTTTCATTTCAATAAAAGTTATAAAGCATCCACAGATTTTCAAGAGCAACATTATTCAGCTGCAAAATACCATTGATGCTTTATAGTGTGAGCTACACAGGTGGAAAATGTGATGCAAAGACTTTGTCTTTGTATGAGTTGGAGCGATCATGTTTAAAATGATATTGATAAAATTGAAGAATAAGGTGAGGCTTTATACGTGTTTTGAGTTGCAAATTAAATGCTGTTTTACTGGTTAGCTTTCACGATTTAAGCACGTTCATTCTGTGTTGGCAAGAGTAAAGTCCAGAATTCACTAAATGCAAGTTGTGATAGCTGCTGCACCAGGGGTAGTTCCCCTCCACTCCCCGAGTTTATAAATTCTAGTATTTTTCTTTTGCACATCTGTCTTAAAATGGAGTTATGCAAAAGTCCAAGAAGAGGTTATGAACAGCTGCCATCTTCTGGATCCAGCTCTGCCGGCTGGAGGCTTTATTTGCACACCTCTGCCTTTAACTCACCCTCCTTGTTTCTCCCTCTTTTCCCAGCACTGCTGCTCTGCCAGAAGTTGTTTCCTCCCTTCAGCTTTGCTGGCAAATGGATCCTGTAAATGCTGTAATTTGCTTTAGGCAAAGTTAGTTAAGTTTAAAAGGCTATCAAGAGTGATTTAAGCTACCTGGAAAATCTTTTGCATGAAGGAGATGAAAGAGCAGCAGAGCTCTTAAGGTCAGTAACCTCTTCCAGAAAGGTGGTAGAATACCCGGGGGTAAAAGATCTTTAAGTGGCCAAGTTGTTCAGACTGAACATCTCTCTATGGCACACGTAGAGCTGATAGAAGCATTTTTGTCACCGTAAATGCTCTCCTACGACTGCTTGTGCTACTATCGCTACTTTGATTAAAAATCACATGCTGGAGGTTGTAGACAGACTTTCACTTGGCTGAAATCCATGCCACTGGAAACCTTCATCTCCCCCTAGCTGATGGCTATTGCCCCTTTGGTGGCAGTTACGGCCTCACTAGAGCCAGCAGAGCTCCCACACAGGCTGTGGGGCCATTAGCCAGAAGAGCTTAGCCAATTTAAATGGGTGATTTGCGCTAACCCAGCTAATTTTGCCTAAAGTGGATTTAAAAACTCCCCTATGGATTCTTCCTTTGTTTCTGCAGTGGGGACAGTAGCATCTTCTGTTGGCATAGCTAAACATGGGGGAGGATGTGTACAAGAGCTGCGAGGTGTCCAGGTGTGACAAAGAGGCACATGTTGAGTAAGGGCCCTACTCAGCACTATATCCAACCATTGTATCTTAAGGTTAAGGAAATATTTAAGCTTCCTGTGGAGTGGCTTGATGAGTAGAGATGAACGGAAGACTCTACAAGTATATTTCAGAAGTCCTTTTAGGTAAACTAAGAAAGGTAACTGTAAATTAACTTGGTTTTTGCATAGCAGAAAACACTAGGTACTTTTGCAGGCTGTGGATAGGTGGTAAGAGGGAACTTCATCATCCATATCTGGATGTTTATAAGCATGATGTAATTTCAATGTTAATTTGAATTCAGTTCATTAGGTAAAACTAATTCAGGAGTATTTGGCCATTAAATAATTTAAGCTTTTGCTATAAAAGAAATCAGAATGTCTAGATAAGTTTTTCAGACTAAATACAAAATGATTACATTTTGTGGTAGAAGTTAGAATCTTCCAGATCTATGATGTCATCTTTGTATTTGTGGTAGGGAATCTTGAATAACTGAGACTTATGAGTTACAAATTACATCTTTAAAGTTGTCCAAGAACCACCTCTTGGAAAGCCTTTTGTGTGTTCTTACCTTAAATATTTTGAAAAAAACTACAGAATTCCTTTGCATCATTATAATTTTTACAGGTGTAGTTTTTCTGTTCCACATTATTTAAAAAATAATGTATTAGACATTCAGCAAACATTAGTAGTCTCATTAATGTTTGGTGCTCGGAATAGATATATGTAGAGGTTGAGAGATCTTGGGCTGTCTTTGCCTGTTGCACTGTCTACACAGAAGTTTTGTGGTGAACCTTGTGGTAAGGATCTTAAGTGCTTTTAAGGTAATAGATGATCTTGCGATAAGGAATAAAAGAAATATTCCTAACAAGCAGATGGATAGCAGGCACTGGTGTAGATGAAGTAGAATAAAGTTCCATCCAGAACCTCATGCCACTGAAGGTATTTTATGCTGACTTGTTCAAAGAGTTTACAATAAAACTTTGGTGAAAGAACAATAGCATAGTTATCCACAGGAACTGAAAACAGTGGAGAAATCAGTGTAATAAGCAATCAACATCTGAAGCAACTGACTGGCAACGAGAACACATCAAAGATAATTTTCAGTGAAAAGATGGAAATACCGAAACTTCATAATGTTTAGAGACATTGTGGTTCTGTCTTTGTTATGCAGAGGTCCTGGATCTCCTGCACTGGATGTTTCATGGTGTTTGAAACCTGTGGGCAAAACTGAAGTTTTCAGTTACTGACAATGTCCTCCTGAAATTTTTCACTTTTGTGAAAAGCTTCTCTGCTTCTGTAATAGAAGATGGACTTCTAGCTCAGTTTTCCTGTTGGGAATGTTTCTGCTTTGGAGAACTCTGCTGATAGACCTTCAGCATGGTGAGGTTTGGACAAATCATACAACCCTCTGAATTTGACCAGTAAAAAAAAAAAAAAAAAAGACATCAATCCTGTATCCCTGGAATCTGTGTTTACAGCTGTACTTTGAACTCAAGAGCTCAGTGTTGCTTCAATGAGGAATCATTTTTGATGCTTAGTATTCAATTAGGAAACCTTCTCAGAAAATAAGAGGCAAATTAAAATAATTAGGAAATTGTTGTGATGTTGGCCCTTCATGTGTATTGTTGAATCAGAAGTGTACCCAGGTGGATGGCAGGTGGAAATACCACTAGGCAAGGTATACCTGCAACAGCATCCAAGTCTTAAAGGAGGAAGGTTAGTAGCCTTATTCACCAGCCTTGCAATAATCACTTTGCTGACATATGCCCTTCTCTACTTTTACATTAGTGCCACTCTCCTTGGATTTATTAATTCAGTCATCAAATATCTGTCCATAACTTCAGTTAATAAAATTCTAGATGTTGTCCTATAAATATATTCTGTGAAGCTGTGCAGAAGTCACAGGTGCTATAGTTTTGTCTTGCTTTGGGTCTTAAGTAATCTCTGGAAGTACTTTGGTTATGAAGGATCTTTTATAAAAATTCAAAATGGAATTATACAGCGTGTTCCTATCAAGTCTCTTCAAGAGGGTTTTTAGCACAATCCTAATCCATCTGTTCTCTCATTTTGTTTATGAGTAGTGACTGTTTTGGTCATTTCTGTTCCTATATACAGCATTTGTTTTTAGGAGAGAAGGAAATGAAATCCTAATTCACATTAGTTTTGCAGATGTGTGGAGGCAAATCAAATTGATTTTTTTTTTCAGCATATCATGATTTCCAGTAGGCACAGGGTAGATACACAGTGTCAAAGTCAGCTGGAAGGCCTGTACTGAAAGAGAATATCACAGGGAGCAAGTTGTCCTCGGGGAATAATGATAAAAGAATTGAAAATGGCCCTATCTCAAAATAGGAAGTGCAAAGAAACAAATACTCTGTCCCCACTGAAGACAATGTGAGAAATACAAAGATACCCCCCATTTGTGAAACAGAAAGACAAATTATTATGACAGATGTCAGCTGCAAATAATGGAAAGCACTTATTCTGGTCCGTAGTAGTTTAGGCAGCGTGTACCAGGAAGAGTAAGAGTACAGCCTCCATTGGCTGCAATGCAGTGATTCACTGAGGTCTTGAAACTATGCATAATAGATTTATTCTGGTCAGCTGAAAACATCATCTGATGAGGAATTCATAAGTAATATCCATAATGGGTTCAGCTATTTCCAAAGCAGAAAGATAATCACCTTCCTCTTGGTTACAGAACCAATTGCAGTGTGTGCTATAAATCAGATGAAAAAATGTACATCAGGCAGCATGGTTTACCAGGCAGAAGTTGAATTTTGATGTGACACCAGGTCCATGGGTAGTCTGTGGGTACCCATGTTCCCTGGTAGCCATGCTCAGTAGGCTGCTGGTTGACCTTTTTTACCTTGGGAAAGTGGGCAAGGGCAGAAATAATATTAGTAGTAGTAGTGTTTTGGTCTCCCCAGTTTCCTTGGTTGTCAGGATTTAAGAGAAAACAAACTGTCTCACAGTTTGGTGAAAACCTAGGTGCAATATGTCATTTTTGAGAGCAGGACTAACACAATGCTGTACTGTCTGATGGAGCAATGGCTGTCAGGCTGAAGGTGGTGGTGAACTTAGTTGATGCTTCTGCCTCAACAAGATTTGTTATTTCAAGGAAATTTTTAGTACCACCAGATTCAAAATTAACATTTTGCAAATGCTCTTTTACCTACAGTTGGAGAATATCAAAAAGTTCTCAATTAAATTGCAGTGAATACTTTCGGAAGGGATATAAGGAGTCAAAGACCTTCACTTGTGTATTTCTTAACAAAAATCAGGACGGTTTTGGAAATCAATGTGTATAGTTTTTTTCTTTTTCCCTCTGTTGAGGACAAGTACAACAGTAGGACTGCACTTTCAGTCCTTCCAGCGCAGCACCAGTTGATTCTCTGTGGGAGTTGTCATGTTTCTTATCCACTAAAGCAGACTCCTTAATAGCTCCTATCACAGTCAGGCAAGCTTTAGAAGTTTAGAGCGTCTCTTATGAGACCTGGTATTATATACATCTAATTCAGACAAGTATGTCTCACAATCACGATTGTATTGTTTCCAAAGAAAATACAAGAATTATCCTTTCCTCTCTGACGCATCAAAGCTCAACTCTTAGGAGGGCTAAATCTCCTGGCAAGAAGGTTGTGGTAAGATTTGCTATTGAGCTATGCAGCAGCCAGTGCACAAAAGCTGGCTAAATACCCTTGTATCAGCCATCAACGTTTAGCTGTGCATTCTTGACAGAAGTTTTCTGTTTGATGTGTTCCCTCTGCGAGAGGAGCTGCATAGATTGTGTACAGTCTTTACAATGCTTTTGGTTGTTGAAGCTCAAAGTGTGATTCCTTTTTCTACAGCAGAGAGGAAAAAATACTATCATAACCATCTGTAAGACAGTAGCATGGTTAAAAAAGGAAGAGAAGCATGCTTCATCTTAGCCGAGGAGCTTGTTTCTTTTGAGTAACAAGTTTCCAGGTGGTGGTCCACATTGGAAAAAGAGGGTCCATCTAAAACACAGAGAGAAATTGATACTAAAATTTTGGTTCTGTTTTGTCAGAAGATGTTAACTGTGCTATGGAAAATATGTGAGGGAATTTCAGCCCGCAGGTTTAGGACATAATTCACCTTGACTGTGGAAACTGTAACATGGTGGGAGTTCCAGAGAGCAGGGCAAATGTTGCTCTGGTGCCAGCGATTGACAGGTCTGGTTTGCCTGTAGTTTCCATCTGGCATCGAGATCAGCACCTGAGGAGGGCTGGAGGGGGAGGCAGGACCACCCCAGTCGGGTACGGCTGCTTTTTCCATTGGCATTGGACAAACCCCAGAGTTTGGAGGCATGAGCTTCGGCCCTGGCAAAGGGAAGAAGCTTTGAGGCCAAAACAGCTTCTTTCCCTAAAGGCCTTTTCTCTCATTTCAGCTTCATCAGAGTTGAAACTGCAGGGGAGAGCCCAGTCTGCCGTGTTTTGTCCCTTTCGTAGTGGTGACATAAGCTGTTGGCCATGGTATTTGTTTCACAGCAAGAACCACTAACTGTTTAAAAATCTTCCGTTTCTAGAAGTGTGTTCGAGATCTGAAGCAGTATTTTTAAGAACAAAAATGCCATTTTAATGAAAATGTGAGGTTATAATAACGGCTTTCTGGTTGGCAAATAACGGATTTACATCAAGCCACAACTTTAAAACATAGTGCTTGGAACACCATGAATACAAAATTGTATCCTTCCCTATCCCATGTGTAGGAGGAAACCATCATAATTGCAGATACAATGAAGCAGTGGATTTTGACATTTTATTAAGGTTTGGACATATAATCACTCTTCAATGTTCTGTTCAAAAAAGCCTCTGCAGAAAATAGTAGAAAATTATCCTGCACTGATAATGGAGAGAAGCATGTACTGAACTTCAGGCTTCTGCTCTTGTTACTTGCTCTGTCACATTCCCACTTCTTTGTGTTGTCTTTATGGCTTATGGTGTTCCAAGAGTAAAGTTCCCATCAATTTTTGGAACTAAAAGGACATAAATAATAATGGCTGAATTCAGATATGGCACAGGTTAACAATAAGTACAGAAATTCTTTACTCTCTGCTCTCAAAAGAAAAACTAATATCTTTTCCTGCTATTTTCTTTTGATTTCTTTTCCAAACATACAAGAAAAGTTAGCTGTTTCTGACCATTAGCTGAGGTTGTTGTGTTATATTGCTTTGTGGTACAGTTCTTATATATTGTTTAAATTCTAGCATCAAATGCTGGACTCTGATTACGCACAAAGTCACTTTTCTTTGTAAAGTTGCTTGTGTAATTACTATCTTGAGTATTTTAGATAAAAATATTTGTGTAAGTTGCCTGTTGCACACATCTTGGCCCAAGAAACTGATCCTAGCTAAAATGGAAGGAAAATTGTTGATGGGGTAAGAGGAGCTTTGTCATCTCAAGAAAAGTATACCATGTTTAAAGACATCTGCATTTTTACTAATCAAAGAATTATTCAAATAAATTTACTGTGTTCACTTAAGTAATAAACTTTCACCTCATGTCTGCTGCAACTTTAAAAAAAATAGTTTATTATTATGACCTTGCTGAAATAGGTGGGAAAGGAATTGCCTGTTCTGTTTATTTACTGGTGAACAGATTTTTAAAAAAGAAAGGAAAAAAACCCACAAGCCCCAAAAGAAGATCAGGTACTCAAATAAGAGTTTTTAAAAAAGATACACAGAGAGAGAAGGTCATAAATTCTTTGTTCTGTCTTTGACTTTGTACTTTTTTGTATATTTGAGCTCTCCCTCCCAGGACTTTTTTCGTATTGCAGATTTCTGTACATGAGTGGATTTCTTAAAAAGCTTGCAAGATAGAGCCTTTAAAGATGTCCTTCAAGTCAGTTAGCGGATGTCCTAAACTTCTGTAAACAGATTAGGCTTTGTCTAGGTTTTTGTTATCTTTTTTTTTTTTTTTTTGGGGGGGGGAGGTGGTGGTAGTGGGGTGGTGTGTATCTTTATTGCCAAAATATGGTCTAAATTGTAGTCTAAGATATCTTAGGCATATATTTCTTAAGCCTTGAAGAGTCACAGTTTTTACCTTCTGTATCTGAGCTAACCAAGCCCTTGGTTTGGTTACAGCTGAGCTGGGCACAGAGCACTTCTGTTGGCAAAGAGCTCGGATTCAGTCTTAACAAGAAGCTGTAGCAGCTTAAGATACTGTTTGGCCCAGCTGTTTGTGGGTGCTCTTTTCCCTCAGCACAACTGGTAGAAGGAATACACTAATGTTCCACAGCCACATCTCTACAAAATCCAGGGGCTTAGTTTCCACTGTTGCAGTCATTGATAAATACATGTCTACGTCCCATAGATCGTTTGCCTGGGTAAGCTTAGCACAAACCCTCTGTTTGAGCAAAATGCCCTCTCAAATCTGCTGGCAAAGTTGTTTGTCAAAACGAAATAGATATTTTAAATAGCGAGGCTCTGCCAGCCTGGCGTGTTTGATTGGAGTGGATTAGGTCGGGCTGTTTGTGCGAGAGCTGCTTTGCTGGCGGGTGCAGGGGGCTGCAGAGGAGAGTGACAGAGGCCTGAGGCAAGCCTCTTCCCCTCTGGGTAGAAGTGATGTTACCCCCATCCAGCAGAAGTGATGCAACCCTGCCAGCGTGGAACTGCGTGGATGGTAGTCTTAGGGAGGCCCTGGTGGCATCAGTATAGCAGGAGCAATGGCTCTCTAGTAAAATCATCTTATGAATTGGCACTACAAGGCCTGTGGATGGTGGTGAAGGAAATATGTGATTTTTTGAAGGTATTTTAGATATTTCATCAGTGGGTCTGGAGTACGTATCTTCCTTAATAAAAATTAGTTGGTTTCAAAATGAAAACTTTTATCTGTGTGCAAATGTATGTTATGAATAATATCTGAGCAGAATGACTTTGATTTCACCAGAAAATCTTTCCATCTGGTGAAACCAAAACCACTTCCAAAACACGTCAGTAACAAGTTACTAGAGTTTGTTGCTCTGATGTATCATTTATGCCTGCAGAATGAAAGTGTGATTTCATTTACTTGGCCTGAGCAATAGTAAGGGAATGATTGTGGAGTGAGCTTCAGAGCACGTATCCAGGGTCTCTGAAAAGTTTACACTTAATCACCTAGTACATATTAAACCTCGTGCTGCTGTTTCATGCTGCTTCTCTAACTTGTCTCATAAACTGGGAAAGCCATGGACAATGAATCCAGGAATTCACTGCAACAGGCTGCTGTTAGCTATGAGCTGACTTGCTGTATTTATCTACTAACATGTAAGTCTTAACAGAACATAGGCCTCTTATACATGTGTCCTGTGAGTAGGTCACTATAGTTTTCCCTTCAGAGAGCCAAGAATGTTGCACAAAGTTGCCTGTAGCAGCACTTAGAAACAGAACTCAGAACTCCTTTTAAAAAAAAAAAATAAACCAAAGACTTGTTTACTCAACTAAATTGGCTTTTGAACTGAATAAATGAGATGTGTTTTAGCAATGCTCTCTATGTATCTATCTGTTCAAAGCACTTGTGGAACAGATGACTTGGCCTGTCCCATCACACAATAGGGAGGATTTTTTGTGCGTGTGAGTGAGTTGGGACTGCCCTTGCAGGAGAAGAAGGTCCTGTAACTGCAACAGTGGAGAGCAAACACACAACTGAATGTTATGACAGATCTCTTGATGTTGCATTCAGTAATTTACCTCTAGAATTTCTCAAAGAAAGCAACTCTTGAAAGTCAGGTGTGCCACTCTTGGCATATATCAGATTCAGGAGGGTTTAATGGTTAAAGCAGCAGTAATGTGGGGTTATAAGATCTTGGTTCAAATCTTGGAGGTACCATGAGTTCCCAGTGAATTTGGATCACTTATCCTACCCATAGGGAATCCAATGTATTTTGGCTTTTGTGAGTCTGACCATTTGGTACTGTGAACATGCCATCTTCCAACCCAGCTCTGCTGGCTGGATAAAGTGCCACCCTTCGGGCTACTTGCAGGTACTTGTCATGCATCCTGCCAGCAGACTTCTGCTGTTTCAGATCTGCCACTTAAGCTGCTCGTGTCATCACTTCTTAGCCTGTTTAAGGGGAAAAAAGTGCATTAATTGCCAAAGATCTGCTACTATATATAGTTGTATAAGCCAACTTAGCTCACTGGCTAAAAAAGGTTAAGAAGGGAAGAGTAACCTCTTTTTCTGTTACAGCTATATCCAGAAGAAGATATGCCCATAGCTTTCCATGTTGAGAGCTGGTTTTGACTAGTTTGTTTCAGAAGAGCTTATGAAAGGTACATTCAGTCCTGTCTTACAGTGAAGGAAATGTGACGTTTCATTAGGGGGAGATAGCAGTAGGCATGAAAAATGTTTCTGGAGTAGATACACCTATGGTTTGGGATTGTTCTTAATGCAAAACCTGTTTGACTGTCAGTGGTTATCTTCCCCTAGATTTGAAAATGGATTTTGAACTGGGAAAATCACAGTATCATCCTTTTCTAAAGATTTATCTTCTAAAGATTTGTTGACTGCAGTTTTCTACTGGTATAGTCTAAATTCATCCTCTCTGGTCTGTCTAGAGGTATTAATATGGAGAGTGTGCACTTGTAGACTTGCTGTTCCCAGCCATTTCCCCAAGGGTTTCTTTACAGCCATAAGGTGGAAATGGCAACACGAAGAAACAGCCTGGTTCCTAGCCAAGTTTTCAGACCTTTCCTTCGTTAGGTTAGTTAAGCCCTCAGCTTGTGGGCCCCTTGCTCCATTTGGTCCCGCTGAACTGGAGTCTTTACCGTATTTCTAAGTAGTTCTTACTTTGAAAGGGTGATTTTATTACAAGGAATATTGATGTTATTTGACAAGCCATTATTATACACATTGAGCTATTTGTTCTCTTCCTTTCCAGCTTCGAGATCACTCCCCAAAAGTGCTAACAAATGTATTAGGAGCTCCTTAAAATTAGTTTAACATGAAGAAGCAAATATACTCAATTCTGTTACTGGTTTAATGCAGATCAAGATAATATTCTCACCTCATTCCCAAAGGCCTTGAAAGGAATAATGCAATTCCGTGCTGGGATCCATACAGATAAAAGGTTGTATAATTGCATTATATAGAAACTACTGCAAGCTGCTCCTCTTTTCCCTTTCATTTAAAAACATTTTGAAGACACTAATGCTGGGGGGAAGGCGGCTTAGCATCCGAGCACTGGGAAATTTTTTCTTAGCTGTGTGCTCTTTCAGAGTATTTCTGAGAACTGTGGTTTTATTTTAGGGAGATGAAAAGCTAGAAGAACTGGTAGAAGGTTTAGAAAAACCTGTCAGGGGCATAAAGCGGTTAGTTTGCATACCTGAAATTCTTGTGTTGTCTGGAAGCAATCAGTTGATAATTTCTTTCAGGCTGAGGTTTTCGTTGGGCAGGACCAGATTTGTTCAGATCTAGAGAGCATAAGCTAGATATGTGACTGAGGCCCAGCTGGATGAATACAGCAGAATACTTTGTCTGTCTAATCTCAAACTACCCTTAAAACACTTCTTGACACCATCAGCCAGCTGTTTGCATGGTGGGGTCTTGTTTGGAGACCAGTTACCTGTTCTGTTTCATCAAGCACTAAGTCTGACAGTACCTTAGTAGAAAGATTAACTGCATTTGAACCACTCATTGGGATCTCTAGGTATTATATGTCCTTGAGCACAAGTTCTCCACAGGACCTGCAGACACTTTTGCTTGCCTATTTGCATATTTAGGTGGTTATAAAACTAGACAAATATTAACTGCCAGATAAAGAAAATAGCCTTCAAAAAGACAGTGAAGATTGGATTTGGCCAGCTGGTTGTTCTCCCAGCCTTTATGGCTGCTCCTCAGGCTGGTACCCCCATTCTCTCACAGATGGGCATCTGCTAAACTTATAATTTGGAATTCCACTTTCTATTGCAACAAAAAGTATAGGTTTTGTGGGGGCAGAGAGGGCATTGTAATTGTCTTTCTCATGGTTTTTTATGGGTTTGTTTTTTTTCTGAGATGAGATTTTTGCTTCAGCCATCACTTTAACCTTGGCGTATGCTGCCTCTGCTTAGAGAGCAGCTTTAGGATAACAGCTCTTCAAAACAGATACCTTTTAGATTGTAATAGATGTCCCCTGGAACTTGGAAGTGGGAAATGAATAGGATTTTCCATGTCTTGGGACTGTTGACCCATGCTTAAAATCAGTGTGGGTCTGGCCAAGTCTTCCTCTTTTCTCTTTCCTGCATTTAGTGAGTAGTACTAACCAGCTAACCCAGCTCACTACTTGCATTTCTCCAGCTCTTCAGATTGCAACACAAAACATCCCGCTGTATACCTGCTGTAAAAGACAAAGGGGGAAAAAAAAAAAAGGTCCATTCTTAAACTAGATGCATGTAACATAGTAATGTAACTAGTTATTATGAATGGGGAAGTGAACGAATCCTAGTTAGTATAAACGTTCTTGCTTCTTGGTATCCTCACCTGCTGAGAGATATTTAGCTTTCCTCTGTGATACGGCAAATTAAGTACTTAGCATTTTTCCCCTCAGTATTTTGCATAAAGAAGCACAAAGCCCATTCAGATTTTCTGGTTAACAAGGTACTACTCTGAGAGCACCTAGTTGGTGGCTCTTCACTGCTAAGTAGCCCACACACCTTGTTTGTCTAAAAGGAAGAGGATTTCAGAGGACTCTTTGAAGGACTGCACTGATAAGGAGACTGACATCCCTATCTTAAGTTTGAAATGTATCTTATTGTTTTAGCTTTTAACCCAGTAGTCTGCAGAACCTTAAATGCCACTCTGAATTACCGGGGAGGTTAGTATCTTCTGCTCTATTTTCCTTGGCAGGTTGATTGCTCAGTCTAAAACTTGAGGCTGTTGGATTCGTTCTTAAAGGAAGTCTTTACCAAGCTTACTTTGCCTTAACCAGAATCAGTAAATATTAGCACACTTTTCATAAGGTACACAAAAAGATTGTTGCTACACATGTTGGTTTAAAAAAACCAAACAAACAAATTTTTGGGAGATGATTTGTGACCAGGTGCTGTTCTTGTGCTGGCTGGGTTAGGGTGAACATTTTCATTTCTTCAGTCTTGCATACCACAGAGTAAGAGGGTTGCTCAGTGTAACGTCACATGCAAATCCAGAGACCACCCGCTGTTCCCAAACACAAGCTTTTCCAATAATTTGTAACCAGGAGAGACTTTGAATGAAGTTTGCCAGAAATCTAGTAGGAACCAACATAAAAGAGTCCCTCGTATTGGTCAACCAATTCAGTTTTTTGAATCAACATAGCCTAGGAGTTTCTAATCCCTCTGGTGATAGTGGTCTGCCTTCTAATTTTAGTCTCTTTTAGTTTGCAGTTACTTGTAAAGCACAATAGACCAGTGGAAAGAAATCTGCATTTTAAAATAGTTTTTGAAAACCAGCGTAGGCATGAGTCATACCTGTCCCTGTAGGCCGTAAAAAAAAAAGCTGTCGACAGTTAGCTGGGAAAAAGTGTATTTAAACTTTGTTCTTGCCAATTTAAATCACTTTATTCAAAAGCATGAATGAGGTTGTAGTATTCCATTAAGACTGTTGTTATCAAATTTTAATGAGGAAATATATTTATACAAGCAGCAAATGAGCGCTTCCCAGAATTTTCTTTTTAATCAAATATTCTAAACATTGTCTATGATTTTACAAGGGACAAAAGTGAACATTTTCAAATCTTGTCCCAAGGGGGAATTCAGCCAACAACTGGGACTGCATTTAAATAACTGCATAGAGATTTAAATTTAGGTTTATAAGCGAATGATCTGGTCAGTGGCTTGTAGCATGGTTTGTTGGAGGTAGATAGTAAAATGGGGATTATTAGATCTGGCCAGTTTTCAAGGCACTAGCTTGTTCTGCATATGGAATTAGGCTGAAGGGAAGAGGCCACACGATGTCTGAAGCTCGCTTTGAAGGTTAAATTACAAGGAACCTAACAGTACTCTGTGCTTCAGTTTTTGCCAATTTTCTGATCAGAAAACTGAGGCTTCTGCTCAATACCAGACTGCAGGCTGGTGCTCTTGTACTCCTCCCTCCTGCTTCCCTTTCCCACTTCCGTTGAGTTTCTCTCTGTCACATCAGCAGGCCTACGACGTGCTGCAGGATTTCTTTTTCCATTCCTGTGAGGAAGATCGGCATACATAAATCAGTTTGGCACTGATTGAATATTAGAGATGGAATATGATAATAAAAGGAAAGTGGGCAAAAAAACCCCTAGAGATTTGTCATAACATCACTGGCATCAGTTTAGCAATCTTATAGCTAATAACATGCTCTAGTCGTTGCTTTCAGCAAAAGGGAAGGAATAGGAACTGGGATGTACATTTCCACAGGCCTTATTGCAGCATCTTTAATCCCTCTTCTCGGGTACTAATTTCAAATAATAGTCTGTAGTATTTTGCATCTTTCTAGAATATTAAAATAGTTTAAGATGCAAAGAAAAAACTTTCCTGTACAGCTGACCACATCGGTGACATAGACTATTCCTAGAAGTTTTGCTTTGTAGTATTTAATTGCTTTAAGTTTTTTTTTTTGTAAATCAGTAATATTAGATGGACTATGTTTCCTTCAGTAATTGTATTTTTGAAATGCAGAGAGTCCATAACATTACAAACTTTAAAACCACCGTTGCCATCTAATTTTGTGGTTACAAGTAAATACAACAGCAAGCCAAAATTTCTGAAATCTCTAATTTGTTTCAGCCTGACTATAAATAAAAAAATTGTAAGTTTTCAAACCCAGGAATTTAGATGATGACTGCCTTGCTGTTTGTCTCACAGTCAAAATGGATCGGTTTAGGGAGTGCGCCAACTGGCAACTTGTCAGAAGTTTTGGAGAAATGGTTATAGAGGTTATGTCTGAGCTTATGTAAAGGTTGTGATATGCAGTTTTTCTCGAGGGTAGAAAAGGTGGATTTTGACTTGTGATTTTTTTAATTGAAGCATAAATATTATAGCTTGATAAAGGGAACATAAGCTTTTACTGAACAAAATGGTTTCCCCAAAGAAGCTTAGACAGAACAGTGGACAGGTATGGGCATTTTCTTTTTTATACTGTGGTTCTTCAGTTTCATACAGGTTTGAAAATAGCCCTGAAACACTGTGAAATGGGCTACCTTATTTCATGTTTTTTGCGTTCCGTGAGAGATAACTGTTATAAATATCTGTTCTGGACTCAAATGTATTAGAGGTATCTATCCCTAATCTTACCTAAATAATGCGAGATTCAGTGCAAAACAAAAAATTGATTAACAGTTCTCATCCCACTTGTCTGGATGAGGGACTACTACCCCTAAATTATGCAGTGCTAGGTGTCTTGTAGAGGCAGGCAAGCGTGTTGTATGGTTTCTAGACTGGAAGCACCTGTTCGGGGAAGAGTTTGTTTAGCTAGGGCAGATTTGCTGGCATGCTCGCTCTGCTTGTAGCCCTTTTTGATGTGAAATTGCACGGCATAAGGTTAATGACAGTAGGTTAGAAAGGCTTCAAAGCGTGTGGTGTGACCCCGGCATGCCTGGCATTCCTTTCTGCTGTGCAAAGGTTTGGCATCGATTCCCCGGCGGCCGGAAGAATGTACCAGGGAGAAACCGGCTCACGTTGTGGCTCCCCCAGGCCCCTGCAGAGGGGAGAGTTGTCATGGCAATAAATCATGAGGGTTTGTGGAAGATGAGTAAATCCCTTTCTCTGCTCTATCCTGGGCCCGGGTTGTGGGGAGAAAAGGAAGCTGGATCAAGCAGGTATAAACGTGTACTTCTCCTCTTTATAACCACCAGTGTCACTTACAGCTAGGGCAGAGTGTGTGTCGTGGAAAAATGGCCACCAGAGACACTTTGGGCTTTTGTGAGGAGTCCGTGTCCCACCAGGCCATAGCTCTGATCAGACTGGCCTGCACCCTTCCTCTGGACTCAGTGAACATGCTGTAGCTGAAGGCAAGGTTGGGCAGAGCTGCATATTCTCTGTAGTGGCTGCTTCCAGCTGCTCTGCAGATGTGGCCAAGTATGGGCACAAATAAGCCAAATATCATCTATGTCCTGCAGTCCAGACACACACCCCCGTTGTTGATGCTTGGATATTGTATGGAAAAATGCTTCCTCTGAATTCAAGGGAAGGAGAAAGCATGGAATAGGACAGAAAAGAAAAGGAGTATTACGGTGGGACAGTTAAGTCTTGTTAGACTGAAATGCTCTGGAGAGGGCAAGAGGGAGGAAACTAATGTGGAATTGCTGAGCCAGGAGATTGATACGGGGAGCAGAGGGGAGGGGAACGGAGGACCCTGGAGCTGGTGATTACAGAGAAGCGAGGATGAGGAAAGCACGGGGATAGCCCAGGAGATTCATACACATTCGACAGAACAAAATCCTCTCTGAAGCTGAGACTCATGTGTCCTATTCTTCTGCTCTCAGCAGACTGCCCTGAAACGTACTGGCACATCATGTTTCATCTTCCTCTAGCGCTGCTGCCCCAGGGGTGGCATCCTGCTGTACTCTTCACTGCCAGTTATCTGCAGCAGTGGGGCATCATCTGGGGGCTCGGGCTGTGCCATGCCACTGGTATGCCAAACAGGGAGTCGCTGTGGTGCCACATGATGGGGGGGTGTGTGTATGTGTGTGTAAATTAAATTCCCTTAATGTTATAAAATGCTGCCAGGGTGCCATGCCTGAAACACTCACAAGTTTTTGCCTTTGCAAACATGATGCATGTGCACGAGTGGCTAGATGCAAGTGCACAAGTAGGTAACGATGTATCTTAAATTACAACCTCAGGCACTGTTTTTTCCACCAAATCTGTGTCATACTTAGTATGCACCATGCACAGGGCTGTCTTGGTAAGCAGCTTTTTAGAAGTAAAAGCATCTTACACCTGTCATTTCAAACTCTTTTGAATGCTTGGGTTTGTAACCTTTATGCTCTCTTTAGGTAATGCAGGTAGGAAAAGAGATTTGACATTTTTAATAGTTTTTCTATAAATTCTTTCTAAATCCTTCTGGTATAGTCCATAATTCCAGGAATTCTTCTGTCTGTAGCCTAAAGGCTCGCAACTAACCCCTTATCATTCTTACATACCACAAATGGGGGAGAGAAACTGTTTTGTAAATAGATTTCTATAGATTATGCCAGTTAAATAAGCACTTCTCTTGGCAATCAAAATTAAGCTATCTCTGAAGAAAACAAAAATGGGAAACTTAACAGAAAGCAGGCAGCAGATAACAGCCCTCTATTTGTATTCTGTACAGAGGACAGACATTTTTGGAAAGCCTTCCAAGTCCAGGCAGACTTTTCTCTTTCTGTACAAAGATGATTTCCCAACCTGCTTATATTTGAGTGAAAACAGTTTGACCACTGGTGTTCAAAGGCAGAAATGCACGCTTCACCAGTTTGGAAACATTCTTGTCAATATAAACAAAACCAGTTCAGCTTTGTGGTTGGAATATTACAAAGAGGAACTGATCCCTATTAGGGTTATTTTATATATATTTTGGGGGGTATTGTGGTCGTCATCTGTTGATCAGCAAGAAGGGCTTGTGCTTTGTGTACCTATGGTAAGATTAAAGAACAGCCTCAAATGCCTGGTTTTCTAACTTTATGGACTATGTCACAGGTAGAATCTATGAAATGACTACAATAGGAATATAAAATAAAACTATAAAAAATGGAGCCTGGGGGTGGCGCTTTAGACAATTACTGTATAAGCACCCAAAAAGTCAAATGTGGGCTGCTATGTCTGTAATTGCCCCAAAGCAAATACCCTGTGCCCAAAGTGGCTGCTGGCGTGGCAGCCGCTGCCCTTGGCTTCCGCAGGGTGTGAGGAGAAGAGCGGGCCAAGGGAGGAACCCTGGTGGTGCCAGGGGGCTGCAGGGGCTGTTCAGTGGGGCAGGGTGACAGCAGGCTGCGGGGTGGCACTGGGGCTTGCACAGGATGCAGCACGCAAGGTCATCTCTTTGGGAAATGTAGGACTGGACTTTGGTCTCCAAAGCGACTGCTGCTGTGTCTCAGGCAGAAGAACAGTCCTGTTCAATGTGAACTTGAGTGATTAGCACAGCTATTACTGCATCTATAAATAGAATTCATCTTACAATATATTAAGTTTAATGATATAATAAATAGATTACAGTTAACTTTAATAGGAGCACAATGAATGGAGATGCAGTTCTTAGGAAGATCTGCTGCCATTAGTGAATGTTTTGCAAGACACATTATATGTAATATCTTCTTATTCCTTTGAAAAATGAATAACGTAACAATACTGCGTAGGAACAAACCAAGCAAATCCTAATGTTCCTGTTACACGGAAAGCAGTCGAGTACGTAAAAGTGCAGGTTGCATTAGCAACCTTAACTCTGCTCCATATGAATATGCATTATGAAAAATGTTTATTATGTGATAATATTGCCAGTTTTAAAACAAACCACACCAGATTTCTCTGTAGGAAACTTGCATGTGGTTACTGTCACAGGGAATTAAAAGCAATGTGAAGCCTAGCTCCACTGATATTTTTGTTTTCATATATCTTTTTCTTTAACAAGAAAAAATGCTTTGGGAAGAAAATGTTTTGGTGGTTTGTTTGTTTTGTTTTGTTTTGTTTTTGTGAAATAATATACAGTTCTAATGAGACAAGCTCCCTGGAGTTTTAACATGACGTGTTTAAGGAAGGTTGACATTATACCCCCTGCCTGTGGCTCACCTTGTTGTGCTTGTTTTATGGTAAAACTCTAATATTTAAGTATCCATTTCTATTTGACAGAGACTTAGGGATGTTTTTCAATGCAAATAAGTCACTCTGTGGTAATAATTCAGCCCCCAGTCTGGGAGGACAAAGCTTAAACCCCAATTCCTTGACACTTCACTTAAAGGCTATAGTTTGGCAAGTGTTTAAGGTGGCTCTTCTGGGGGCTTGGGGAAGAGGTACAGCCTGCTCTGCTTTTTTGCTGGCACAGACATCTGTGTGGCCATGCAGTAAGGGAGGTGGGGAATCTGACCTGGCTGGAAAGTAGCCCAGCAAAAAAATGTCCCTAGGTCAGTTGCTATCCCAGTTGACCACACAGCCATACAATGAAGACAGTGGTGGCATACCTGAGGTGACACAAGTGTGGAAATGAATGGCCAAGGGCACCTGCGGGTGCAGGGACAGCTTTCTTTTCAGTGGCTGTGCTGGCTTAAATGCACATCAAGCTATAGGCGAGAGAGCGATGCCTCTAGCTGTAAATAATAGGCTTATGCTCTCTGCATGGGACACTCGGGTCACAGTTCCTCATGTGGAACTTTCTCAGTGGTATAGCTGGCTCAAGAAGTTTGTGCCCTGCCTGTGAATTGCTCATTCGCTTCTGCTGGCTCAGTTGTTTGTGAAGGCATGGTGGAAAATTAAAGCAGTAACTGGTTCTAAGAAAAAAAAAAAAAAACAAACCCAAAGGAAAATGCTTAAAATTATTTCCCCTCACCCCACAGCAGTTAGTGAAACTGGTTCACTCGCAGAGGGTTGCCTGCAGAAAGAAGGGCGAAAGCCGTGTGGGGATGGGAATGAGCAGGTGAGACTGGGACATCTTTAAGGTGGTGTTGCCACCAACAAGGAGCACAGGGGTATATGACAGCCCTGGCTGCACTCCTTTAAAATAACTGAGCATCGAAGCATATGTTGCAAGTTCTGTGCCCAGCTACAGGCAACCAACAAAGAGGACAAGGAATTATGACCTTCAGAGGGGAGTTCTGCTCTGCTGGAGACATGGTGATGCCATATTACATTAAGCCAGTCTTTGCAATCTCCCTGCTCTTAAAACATAATTTGAAGTTTATTTTAAATATTGAATGCTGAAGTCTGTTACGTACACTTTCTGCATAAATCCTTTTCAAAGCTATTTTTGTGGCCATTAACCGGCACGCCTTTTGAATCCTATCACAATATATTTAAAACACAATATTTTTTTTAAAAGGGAAGTATTAAAATGAAGTGGTTTATGGGAAATCTGCTCTAGATAAATACCTTTAAAAACAGAATTTATAATCAAAGTTCTCACTATTCTGATGCAATCAGAATTTATTAATAAATATTGATACGATTTTTTAGTTACTACCTGTGCCATCTTCTTTCCCTGCAAAAACAAAACTTGAAGGCTATTTACAATTTTGTTTGACTACAGTACTTAGCACAGAAATAAAAAATAATGGTATGTGGGAAATTTCAGTTTGAAAGTAGTCTTCAAAATTTTTGACAAGAAACTTTATACAATTAATAAAACAATTCAGTAGGTACCTATCATACTTTGTCATATGCATTCACTGCTCTATTTTTAGTAAGCTTTAGAAGATTTGGTGCAATTTACTGTAGTGCCTCTATGTGTCCTTCCTCCCAGAACAGAGTTCCCATTGCTTTCCCTACTTCACCCCAAACCTTAAGTTCATCAATATTGCAAAGATGTGTCATTGATCATTGCACACTGCGATGTGCAAGATTGGGTTTGACTTGTGCTACACAAGATCATAAGCTTAAATTTCTTTCTGTAACTATGTTGAGGCAAACGTGCTGGAGTGGACGTCTCTAAGCCTGCTGCAGGCGTTAGAAGTAAATTGAGCAGAAAGTCCTCCATCTGAACTGCGTTCAGGGAGCCAAGGTGCACTTGTTCTTCCTTCATACTTGGAGCATAGCAGCTGTTGGTCACAATCTGGTGTACCTAAATTCGTTTCAAGTCCGTTCTGTTGCATCAATGCTAATTGTATATTCTACACAAACGCGTAGATAGACCTGAGTGATAAGGGGCATCCGACACTGTGCCCTTGAACTTTGCCTGTTATCCATATATTACTTTTCCATAATTGGTCAGTGTCCTAAAACGTTGCCTCGCCCTGCCCACAGGTATGGCATTTACCCATCAAATCGCTCCAGCCCAGCACCTAGGATGCATGCAAATAAATCTCAAATTAGCAACAGCGTTAAGATCATTGCCTAGCCCAAGCTGAACCAGGAGAAACCATGAGAACATGGGATTTCCAAGATCCCAGTGAGTCATGTGTTTCATTTTATAGTATCTTCAAAAAGAGAAGATCTGACAAGAATTGTGGTGCCCTTTTGTGAAGGAAAGGCCTGTCCTGGATTAGTTTGGAACATGCTTAGCACTTGCTATCGTAGGGGATTTTTTTTTTCTCCACTTCTAAGTCCAAGTTGGACTCCTGCATCTGCCTTTCTCATTGACTGAATGGGGAACTCAGGCTTTTAAATGTAGGTGTGCTTAACTAGGCTGTAGTTAAATGTGTAAAGCAGATGGCAGAAGTACCTCTCTGTGGGGCCAGATTCTTGCCTGAATGGGAGCATTTGGCAAATTAAATGAAGTATGTGGTTGGATGAAGAGGTCGAATATAGAAGACAAAGCGCTGGCTGCTGCAGCTGCCCTAACTAGATTACCAAGCAGAAGGGAAGTGTTTAAAACCTAAGCAGGTCCAAATTGGAGAAAGGGGGGAAAATAACTAAGCCTGACTCTCCTTCCTGGGTTGTCTTCACTGTCTCCAGGATAAATCTTGTGCAGCTAAGGGACCGGCCCCATTTGATTAGGGCATTTGGTTTCCTGGGTGGAAAAAACCACAATCCTATTAGACAACACACAAAAATCCCTCTGAAAAGTTTCTAAAGGAGTCAGTCTGCTAAACGTCTGCTAAATGTGCAGAGTACACAGAATCCCTTCTGGCACTGTCTTGAATGATGCATTTACCAATATTGATGGAGATACCAAGCCATATTGTTCTGGAGTTCCTCCTGCACACATTATCCTCCTAGTGCACATATATGTATGTGAAATGGCAATTACGGGTTTTGGATGCCATGGTTTAAGCACCAGTGTACTTCTAAAATGCTGACTGGCTGTTATCACGGCCAGACCATCCTGTGGCCTCTCCACTCAAAAATGTTTCTCCAACCAAAAAAACAAAAATGTTGTTTCTTTGGTCTGTTGCACTATAATCTCCGTTCTTCTGGGGATTATATAGCTCTGCGGGTGATTTCTGTAATTCATTCGAGTCTTTCATTAGAAGTAATAGACGGTCTTAATTACAGCATGCCACATGACAAACTGGTAAAGGTGCTAGAAATGTTGCCAACAGGAAAAGAATTGGATGGTGTGAATTTTTATTAATTAAGAGCTGGCAGTAGTGACGGGAAATAAGATTGGACTTGTGTCCACTGAAAACTATGTAATTTTGGTGTAGACATTTTTCTAAATGTCACGGATTGTATGCTGTTTGTGGTCTTAAAAACTTGAAATATTATCTTCAGTTTAGAGAAAATAAAACCAACCTTTGAAGGTGAAGATATATCAAATCGGGAAAGAAACACGGCAACTTTTGATCTTTTTCTTAACATTGCTTTATACATTAGACCCTTCATCAATGGACCTTAATTTGTGATGAGCATTTACTTTATACCATTAAGTAAGTACTCTTAGAGCATATTAAGTTCCTGTGGTAAATACCATCACAATTGCCAGTAGAGAAGGAAACGAATGCGTCATGTCTGCTACTTGCTGTTGAGCTTTCAAAAGCATCTGAGGGGTTTCGGGTCTTATTCCCCCGCCGTTGTGTCTTGCAGTTGGATGCAGCGTGGAGCTGGGTGACCTGCACCCTCTGCCCGGGCTTGGCACTGCCCTGATACTTTGGCAAACCCTTACGTAATTTCTTTCAATTGAGAGTGTGGTTGTGTTCATGACACTAAACTTTTCTGAGGACAAGGGAGTTCTTAAAGTCAAGGGAGAGAGAGGAGGCACTTTCTGGACAGTGATTTAGAGTGGGAGCCTGACAGTAGGTGCCCTTAGCCTCTAGTGGAACATGTTCCTCTCCATTGACTGCAGAGAGCCCCGGCTGTGGTTAGGCATTTTGGGGAAGAGCAGACACCCAACTAGAGTAGTCTTTGAACTACTCAGAGACTATAAAACTTAATTTGATGTAGAGAGGATGATTCTTAGTTTATGGAGAATCAAAAGCGGTACCACTGTGGAGAAAAATACTAAGTGAGAGCCAGAGCCATATCCATGTGCAGTTTTTGTCTCTTGCTCTGAGAAAGGCAGGCTGCTAGAAGGAGAGATGGTCACCGTTCAAATGACAAAATCTGTCTGTGGTATCTATATCTAAAATTAGGAAAAAATTAGGAAAAACCCCAAACCTTTTGTGCAGAAAAAATACCTGATATACTAAGTTTTCTACCACTAGCAAATGGTTGTTGGGGTTACTCCATGGGTTCTGGCTGAGGCAAAGAGATCAGCAGGTAAGTCGGTGGGTTTTTACCATGAGATAATTGAGATAAAATCTGCCAAGCTTTTGATAAAGAGAAGGAATCAGCAATAGTGGTACTCCAAAAGAGAGGAAAATAGTAATTTCTAATTATTATTCAGCTCCTTGACTGGTTACTCCAAGGCACGTTTTGTTCAAAAGATAGATCTGGTTATTCTGTGAGGTTACACTTGCCTTTGGGCTGGGGGAGAGGCTGATCCCTGAGGATTTCCTGTGAGTGCCCACTGGGAGGGAGGAGGAAGAGTAGCCATCGTCCCCCCGCTGCATCGAGTGCTCTCTCTGGCTGGAGAAGGGGCAGAGGGAGCTGTGAACATTACAGGGCATTATGCATGCATGTATATAAAGTACTTCTAAATCCCCACAGCAATAACGTTCAAATTCTTTCTTACTCTGATGTTTTGGGTATTAATTTGCTTCCTGTGATTATTTAATGTGTATATGCAGTCTATGTATGGTTTTTTTTCCTTTCCCCTTTGCGTGTGATGTGCTAGCAAAGGAAGACAGTAATAGTCTCTCGGGATATGTACAGCTCTGTTCATATCTGAGGTATGAAGTCAACTCAAGACCATTTTGTTCTCATAAAATATACAGCACTGCAGTTTAATGGATAATGGCATAAATGCCAAGATTTGATGGGCAGAGCCATTTTCACGGGGAGAGGAAAAAGACTGAGGAGTCGGTGTTGGAGGGAGATATGTAAAGCCATAGAGAAGCAGGATCTCGTGTGCTATGGGGGTAGGGATTTTGCCTTGTCTGGGTGTGCTGGCACCTGGCACACTGAGGTATTATGAAGAAATAACACATACGAGGGGGGTTTTAAGTACTAATGAGCAAGCTGATGGGTTTTACAGAAAGTAATCCCACTCCTTTAGATGAGTATTCTTTTTTCTACTTTTTTTTTTTTTGGTAGTGGTATTGGTGATTGAAAAAAAAAAGATGGTTTCCCAGACTACATGTTTGCTTCTGTGTGAGTGCGTCGGTCTGGGGGCTGCTGAGAGTCTCCAGGTCCCACTGCACCTGGGGAAGGGTGTTATAGGGAAACCTTACAGCTTCAGATCATGTTCTGGATGTTCTGGGTATGCTCTGCTCTGCGCTTGGGCAGAAAACTTTTTGGGAGGGGAAAAGTTAAAAAAAAAAAAAAAAGAAAAGAAAAGAAAAAAAAAAAAAGATGAAAAATTGCAGAAGCTGGTGGACAACTCCTATTTGAGTTGTCTATAAAAAAAAAAATAAAAGCTGCCTCGCTGCTGTGCTGGTTGCAGGTGTCTGTCTGAGAGCCCAGCCATATGTCAGGAACTTCAGTGCCCTTGAATCAAACTGTAAGGGTGAGCTGAACAGATCTGTTGATGTGCCCAGAGTAGGAAATGACCAAAAAAGGAGTGTTCTCTCCCAAGTCGTTACCTAGGGTTTTCCTTAGGCTTTCACTGAAACGTAGGTGAGAATCCTCGGTAGGATCTGCGTTTGAAGACCGAGCTAAGATGGCTTGGTGTCGCCCGGGGGCTGGCTGTCCCCGGTGCGGGGAGCGGCAGGAGCCCGCGGTCCGGGGAGTAGCGGGACCGGCTCCCGCGCTGCCCGCCTCTGCCGCCGCCGTGCCGGCAATTAATATTTTTAACGTCTATTACATAATTGTTGGATTCGGGTCTTTCAACTCCTTTAAATCCTCAAACCCCGCTTATTCCATTGTTTAGCCAATAGAGGGTATTTCAGCATCTTTTTTTTTTTTTTTTTTTTTTTCCCCTGTGTATTTCAAATTATTCTAAAATTAACTGCACTTTTGAAGGACTAATTTGCGCCCGTCCAGGGACTGCAATCACGTACGAGTCCAGCCAGGCTGCCCGAGGGCGACGGTATAATTATCATTAGTGGAAATGAGCTTGTTTGGCTCCCGCTTGGAAAAACCGTGAAGCCGGGGGGTGGGAGACACGACACAGGTTTGGGGGGAGAAGGGGGTGAGAGGGGGGATAACCCAGCGCTGCGTGGGTTGGGGGTCTTTCCACACACGGACGCACGCACGCAACCCCCTCCTTTTCCCGGGGCGGGGCGGTTTCCCGCCGGCGGGCTCCCCCCCCCCCCCCCCCCCCCCCCCCCACCCCCCCCCCCCCCCCCCCGCCCCCCCGCCCCCCGGGCCCCCCCCCCGCCGCGGGGGGGGGGGGGGGGGGGGGGGCGGGCGGGGGGGGGNNGCGCCGCCGCTGCGGAGGCGGGCGGGGAGGGAGGGACGGGGCGGGCGCGGGGGGCGGGAGCGGGCGGGCGGGCAGGGGTTGCGGGGCGGGGGGGGGGGGTGGGTGGGAGGGGGGGGTGGGGAGCCGGGCAGGGCAGGGCAAGGCAAGGCCGAGGCGAGCCGCTCCGCGCCGCTCCGCCGCCGCCCGCCGTGCCCGAGCATGTCGGCGCGGGAGGCGGTGACCTACCTGCCGGAGAAGGGGCTGTACTGCCAGCGCCTGCCCGGCCGACGGGCCCGCGGGGCGCCGCAGCCGCGCAAGGGGAAGCGCGCCGACACCATGGGCTTCTACGGCACCCTCAAGATGATCTTCTACAAAGTGAGTGGCCGCCCCCCCCCCCCAGGGCTGCGCGCCCCGCGGAAAGGGGAGTGCGGGGGGTGGGATGGAGGGGGGGGGGGGGGCGGGGGGCGCGCATCTTCCGCTCCGCGCCGCCGGTCCGCAGGCGGGAAGGTGGCGGTGGCGGCGGCGGCGGGGCTGCCGTAGCTGCAGTCTGCTGCCGGGGAGAGCTGCCAGCGCTCGGCGGCGGGGGGGGATGCGGAACAGTGCGCTGCCCTCTCCTCTCCTCTCCTCTTTTTTTTTTTTAATATACCGCAATCGCAACGATTAGGACAAATAAAACGTTGTCTACAGGAGTTGTGTTTTCTTAGCGACAGATTAAATATTTACGGGGGATGTTTGCTCGGCGGCGGCTGCTGTTTTTCGGTAACACGGATACCGTAGTGATGTCTAAATCGTGTCACTAGACCTTTCTGCCGGAGAGAAAGTTTTATCTTCTTCGCATGGTAAATGACATTTTTGACGGTGTATTTACTTAGCACCTTCTGAGATGCTGAAAGTCCGTCTGTGTGGCGGCCCCTGTGAGAAAGTTCCCTAAAATACCTGAAAAAGAACACATACCCAAAAGAAATGGGCAAAATCCTTCTTAGGTGAGGGCACAGAGAACTGCAGATTGTTTTCTTTGCTAAGGCAAAAGAGTAAATCACTAAATCGCTGTCGCTGCCCGTTCTGCTGCAGGCTTCACTCTTGTTATTTTTAAGGTGTGCTTTTGGAAAACTGCACCTCCCTCTTCCGAGAAGCAGAAGAGGAATGCGATCGTGATAGGCAAGCTGGAAATAAAATGTTTCCTTGAACAGGAAAATTCCTTTCTGAAAAGTCCGTCATCAAATACTAAAATTCACGCTCAAAACATCTTATTTCCACTTCCAGTAATCGTGATGGTTCGCCCGTCTAGCACAGCGATAAAAGATGGTATCCATTATTTCTCAGTGATGCTTACAACTGGATTTGCTGGGGGGAGCGTGGAGGGCTGCTCTCCCTGGGGCGGGGGGACACGGGGAGGGTGAGGGTGATGATTCGGCAGCGCTCGGGGCGGTCGTGGTGGATGCTTGTCTGGGGAAATGCTGTGGAGTGTCCCATGTGAGGCACCAGCCAGAAGACAGGGCTACCAGGCAAGCTCTTCTGGTTGCCTCGTAGCTCTTACTGTAAAAACGAGACTAGTTAACCTCGGTGAGCTTTCCTTTGTAATCGCTAATGAAGCAAAACACAAGATCTTCAGTGACTGATTTAAAGGATAAAAAAACCCAAGGAAAGTATTCAGACTGTAAGCTTTAGAGAATCTTGGGTTTTTTGGTGTTCCGTTTTTAGGCAGGTAAACCAACACAGTAAATAGTTAAATAGCTCTGTTATAAGGCAACATCACAAAAGATCAAATCGGTGGTGTAAGAAAGATGCCAACTTTCAAGCTGTATCTTAAACATGAAATTTTGAAAAAGGGGAGCAAATGGTCAAACTAAAGTCTGAATTGTTACACAGGTAGTTCATGCATTTTGCAGCTCACAGTTGCAAACAGCAGTAAGTATCCTTCTGCTGGCTAAAGCATTTTGGTGTATTGCATCTTGAAAAAAAGAAAACCAACTAAAAACTCAAAAATCGCATTTGGCAGACACGTGTCTCATTGAGTCCAAAAGCCTGTGGTTAAAGATTACCCAAATATGCAGAAAGTAATTTTTATTTATCTGACTGGATAAACGCGGCTTTCACTGGTTTCCATCTCTTTGGTGATTTTTTGCAGACTAGCTTCCCTTTTTAGCAGCTGCCCTGCTCATTATTTGGTTTTGATCATATCTAATTGCGGGTGACATTCAAGACTGAGGTTTAGTGTTTTTCATCCTTACCCTTCTTGTAGAAATGATAGTTATTCTGTCCGTCAGTTTCACTGCTGTTTTAGAAATGTTTTCAATGTACAGCTTGAAAATAAAACGGTAAATAAAAGAAAAATTATATTTGAATTTTTTTTTTTTTAGGCCCTAAAATGAATATTTGGTTTATAATGCAGACAGGCAACCTAACATTTAAGCATTTTCATGAGACTCTTAGCGATGAACCTGAACACAAAGAATGAAGGGGCTTGATTTAGTTCTTTCCCTCCTCTCCCAGGAGAATAGAGAGAGCAGTTTAGTAAATAAACCAACACATGAGTTCTGCATGCGTTTTAACATTTGAAGTTTGTAACTTAATGTAATTCCAATAGGTTTTGGACTTCAGAACAACCATAATATATACATGCAACGTATAAAACATGTGTCAGATATTGTTGAAACTAGAAACTAAAATGTTGCTTTGAATCCTTCTGTGTCTACTTTGTTGAAATTCAATATTAAAGTAAAGGTAAAAATGGATCAATTTTGCAGAATTACGCATAAGTAAGGCTGGTCATGTGACTAAATCCGTGTTGTAACTCTTTTCCCTCACCTTGCAGATGAAGAGAAAGTTGGACCATGGCTCCGAGGTCCGTTCTTTCTCTCTGGGAAAGAAACCCTGCAAAGTCTCAGAATACACAAGGTAATTAAACACAGATCACTGGGTCCTGATTCTTACCTATATCCCATCTTTGCGATTGCTAAGCCTGATCCATGGCTCCTCTTAATGTTAAAGCACTGTGAAGCAAGGAAGGGGTGGTATCAGTATTTGTATGTTGTTTAGTTAATTCAAATTATGTGAACTGAAGACGAGTTTTAATGAAGTAGCCAGACTTGTAGTTCCTCGATTGAGGTCTGTGTGTTTCATTCTAAATATAGCCCATTTACCTAGAGACTTTTTGAGGGCTGAAGCATTCCTGGGAATAAAATCAATCCGGTTTTTAAAAAGGGACGTAATGATAAACCTTAAGACTATTACAAACTGTGATCAAATGTATCACTTTGCTATGGTAACAGGAATGGAAATTTCTGTAGGCAGAGAAGACCATCTGATCTTAACAGGAACACACTTGTTATCCACAACGTGAAATTATTAGGGGTTCTAGTCTGCTTCCTTACCACTCTTAAACGGTTCCAGGTCTCACAAATACCCGCTGTTGTTTCCATCAGTTCCCTTAGTGGGAGTGGGGCGCTGGACCCACGCCTTACAACGGCAGTTCTTACTGTATAGTTGCCATAACAATTGTGCCTGGATGTCACGCTGCTTCCCCCCCACACCCTGTTTGAATTCATACTATTTTACATTTTTTTCCCTGTGATGAGCGTGGGCCCTCCCACAAGCATTGCGCTTGCCTCCCAAAACTGTCTGGGGACATGATTTCTTTTGAACACGCTCTAGGAGCATGCAGTCACCCGTGGATCTTTCAAAAGTGACTTATATTTAATTCCTCTTCCCTTAAGAGATTTATCAGGTGAGGAGTGAAGAGTTGGGATAGTGTGGGAAAACAGGCTCCGGGGTTGCTTTTCAGATGTGTGAACACTGCAGCAGAGACAAATGGGTGATAAATCTCTTTGCTGAGAAGCCCATGTTGCAGCCTCCACACCCCTCTCAAGTTGGTAGCTTCTCCAGGTTTCTAAACCAGTGTAATGGAAGAGCATTTGTGGGCCACCAGCTCTCTCCAGGTGACACGCTGTTCTCCACGCTCCCGTAGGAGTGAACAGTTGGACAACAAAGAAAGGACACTCTTGTGGAGTGTATCTGTCACACTGGGAGGAACTGCTGGACTTGTCCAGCTTCCTCAGGAACCTGACGGGCTGTTCCAGGGGAATGGAAACATACAGCAAAAATAAAGCACGGGCAAAAATCTTGCGGTTTAATCTCAGGTCAAAAGAAAGAGGCTTTTAGATCCTGCTTTGAATAACTGTTTTTGACTGAGAACCAGTTTACAGCAGAAGAAATTAAAGTGTAACTGTTCTACTGGGGCAAGCTCAAGGCTACGTATTGCTCAGATCCAATATAAGGCAATTTTATGAGCTTTATTTTGGACCTTAAATGACAGGCCTTCTGCTGGGTCTCTGTACAGGTTATGAGAATGAGTAAGCTGTAAAACCAGATTTTATTGTAAAAATACTTTCAATTGAAATTGCTTGGATTTTGAGTCATTATTGGTGTAAAAGAATCCTTTTATAAAGGTGTAAATAACCTGCAGTCCTTTTAAACTGTTTGATTCTATTTTATTTAATAATATTTAGGCAAATGATGCAGTTCTTGTGCCTTCTTGTTTCCATTTTCCCTAGGATCAAACACTTTTTAAAATTGACAGGCCTGATGAACCCTGACAGGCCTTTCTTTGCCTATAACAAGTAAAACCAGTAAACAAATGTCATTAAGAGGAGCCTACATCTGTGAAACAGATTTTTTATATCACCTTCTGTTTCTGTTACTACTCAGTAAAATTAATAGTTAAAAATAAGCCTCTTCACACCAATCTTTACTTTTCTTTGCCATTTTGGGTAAATGTCAGGACATGCTATGATTGTCCTTCAGAACAAGGAAGAGCTGAGTGAAATATTTGTAGATTTTGATGAGATAGATATGAAAAGGAACTTGTCTTGCATCATTTGAAATTATTCCTGTAGCCATTGAAAAGCCAGTAAAACCCCAAAGCTCATTACTAAAAAGCTGGATTTATCATCCACAAAAGCAAAGCTGTTTTTGGAGTCCCACACTGTATTTAAAATTTTCATGCTTGTGCAAACACTACTGGAGTTCCAGATTTCCTGCTAGGGAATACAACTTTGATATTCTGTGAATGAAGTACTTTACATTTTGGGGGGGGAGAAGAAAAAGAAAACCCAGTCAGCTGTATTTCTTTAGATTCCTACAATAGCAGCTTAATCCCAGCTTTTTTAAAAGCTCTATCCCATATAAATGAGCTGGTTTTTAACATGTCAGAGTGAAAAAATCAAACTGTAATTCAGGGAGCACCTTTGGCTCCTTTTCCCTCTTCACCACCCCCCCCACCCCCCCTTTAATTCCTGTGTCACTCCATCAACACGCAAACTTTAAAATACTGTATAGAGTATTTCAAAGCACAGTTGCAAACCTCTAAGCCACTAGAAGTGCTTGGTATTACTAGCTCTTTGTCAACAAAATATATTAAGAGCTAAAAATAGGTATGTTTTATTTCTGTTTGGCGATGAAGCAGCACTAACACATTTCACATCCAGGTGAGACTCTGAGCTCTGGCTTCCTACTTCACCAGTCAGAAGGCACAAATGCAGCCCAGAAGGGAAGGAAATGCTCTGGCAAGGAAAGGAATATATAAGCCTGTGTCTTTATAGACAGCCTGCTGGCCAATTAACAGTGGTAATTTTCCAGCCTTGAAGGGCAGTCCCCGTTTTCCCCCTAGCTGGAGACTCAGTACTCAGTGGTGGGAACCTATGAAAGTGAACTGACTCCTTGAGTGACCAGTAGAACCATTTCTCACCTTAATGTTTTTGCATAAAGTTCAAGAGTTTCATTAATAGTTGCAACTTCTGCACATTTCTTCTTCTGCGAAAGACTTGTAAATTTTCCTTCAGGTTTTACATGTGACTATCACTTTTTATTTGAATCCTAGTACCACGGGGCTGGTGCCATGCTCTGCCACACCTACTACTTTTGGGGACCTGAGGGCAGCCAATGGCCAGGGACAGCAGCGTCGCCGCATTACATCTGTGCAGCCACCAACGGGCCTTCAGGAATGGCTGAAAATGTTTCAGGTAAGCAGTGCTTAGAGAAGCAGGCACCTGAAGCAGCTCACCCCCATGATTTAAGTAAAAGGCTGCTTCGTGAAGGTGATCCTCCTCACACACCCCAGAGCATCTCTGTCGTTGATTTTGTGTGCTGTTGCAATAAGGAATGGGCGTCCAACTTGAAGGAATTGTTGTTCCCTGTTTCAACTAGTTACTGTAGAGAGTTTAACAAAAAAATAACTGCTTTCTCTCATTTCTTAATAAAATAACCCTTCCAGTTCCATGCTTTCACATTTCCTGCAAAGTCTGTCCAGGGGTTAGTGGCTGCCTCCATGGCCTCCAGCTGACTTGGGACATTTTCACTGGGGAACTAGGAAGCCTTAAGGCATGGTTTGCTTCAGTGCAGATGGAACACTAAATTTGTCCTAAGTCTGGTGTCTTTAAGAATAGAAAGAGAAGTTTAGCAAAAATGGCTGAAAAAGGAAACCAAATGTGCATTTTTACTGATCTTTGTATACCAAACACAATGTCAGCCAGTGCCTGCCTGTGCAACTGAACAGAGAGGAGAAAGAGGTTTTCTGCATCTTTCCAAGAGCCTTCAGCAGTGCCTAAGCCTTAGTCTGTCAAAGGAGAAGGGGTGAGGGACCATGGCGTGCACAGCCCAGAACTGAAACCTGCACGGACAGTAGCACCTCAGTGGATTTTGTGTGGGTTAGTTCAGAGTTTGGGGCAGGCCAAACCCTGCCCCACACACAGCTCGGTGCTGTACAGCTGTGCTCCGTGTTGTTAACAAGCAGGGATGAGTCCTAGTCATTTCTATGAAAAAATGGAAATATTAGTCTTTATATCTTGCTTAATAAACTGTTACTTCTAAAAACATTTTCAAAAGGAGTAACTAACTAATACAGGCATTGTTTCAATTACTGTAACAGGCAAAGACAGAAGAGCACTATTGTAGATACAGAGAGCATACAATTTTTCAGGCAGAAGCGTGCTTTTGGCTTGATTCATGCTGCCACATAATACCATTGATCTCAATCACTGTCAGTTCTGAGCATTAAAATAATAATGTACAACTCCCTTCCTCTTTATTTTTACACATTTATAATCTGCTTAAAACAGTGAAAGTTTGGAATTAAGATACTCCTGTACACATCATGCAGTTTCTTAAAAATATTCACATTCAGTTATTATGGTGTATCTTTTTTGAGACTGTTCATAGAATTATGTCTTTTTAGCTCCTAAGAATTGTATTTAAATGGTACTTTGTATATATGATAATGTAATGCTACGTTGTATTTTAACATTTTGTAACGTTAAAGCCTTTCTACTTTCTACTGACAAAAGCTGTTTTGTTATCTACAATGCACAACGTGTATTTTCTCACGTAAGATTGCTAGTTATCAATACTTGCATATTTTTTTAAAAAAAGATGATGAAAGGCTGAAATGTTTGAGAGAGTGGTGCAAACATGCTTGACAGTAAAAGCAATGCTATTGGCTGTTCGGTCGGGATAAGGAAAAGGAGTCTCTGGGCCCATGGAAATGTTGCCTGTAGTGAGGTTGTTTTTATTTTAGGTTCCCAAATTTGGTGTTAGTAATGTAGAGACCATGCTTTAAAAATATATATATAATTAGATACTTTCAACTTTTCATAATGCTTAGTTACACTCCTAAATTCCTAAGTGCTGGTGTATACTCTTGAGAGAGAGAGGCTTCTCTCCTAACTGGAGACCATCGAGTAGCACTTACTGATCACATCTGTCACTGGTAGGGACAGATTGTCAAAAGGGAGTCCCCTATTTTAGAACCAAAAGCTTTCAAAGTCACGTAGCTGCATCTCAGTGTTAACCTTTCTTAAAGTGAGGGGAGCTGGCTCTGCCCAAATGAAATGGCACATGTAGCATCATTCTTGCAATACGGAGTTTTCCCTGTACAGAAGCAGAAAGGGGAGGCCTTTACTTTATGTACTGAACACTTGCTAAGCCTGCTTAATAGCACTGCCTTAATTTATATGAAAATATATTTCCAATTAATTTTAAAGCTAAATTTCCAGGGGCACATGAGCTGGGCACATGTGCTGTTTCTAGGTAGCACTGTCCGTTGGCACAGAAGCTGGCAGGAACAGGGGATACTCAGGTATTTTGAGGTCTCTCACCTGTACATTGGCCTTCAGTCATTTTCCCATGTTACTGTTTCAAATCAAATCAAAAAGCATTCTTCAAAAAATGAAAAAAAAATATTAAGATTTAATTTTTGGGGGTTTTTTTAAATTGTTTTGTGTATGTTACTGCTGCTGTTATGTTTTATAGTTGATCTAACCCTTTCATTTTGAAAGTGACAAAAAACTAATGCAGAAAGGAGGAACAGTTGGAAGGGTACTTGCACTTTCCCTTTAAAAATGAAGATGTATATTGATTTCAATGAAATTTTGCCTGGAAAGAAAAATAGAAAAGCATTTTGATAGGCTCAAACCATTTAATTTTGTAAAGGCCTATTTATTTTCTCTGTTTTGTAGTGGCTCTTGGCTTCAGGTCTTTTTGATATCCACTATAAGATTTTTAAAATTCAGTGCCTGAGTGTATCTTCATAAGATTTTTTGCTTTTACAAGAAACTTTATTTTATTTGAACCAGGATATATTTTTTAAGTCACCAAATTGCTTGCCACAGGGGAAAAAAGATGGGCTGTGTGCTAAGTCCAGTCAGAGATGGTACTGCTTTAAAAAGTACTAAGTTGTCTCTCTCTCTCCATTCTCCCTACTTCACGTACTTGATGTTGGGTTTTATTTAAGTAATGTGATAACAAATTTGCATTTTCATGGAATATTGATGTTGAAAAGTTGTTCCATACACAGTGTAGGCATCAGTTCAAGTAACTAGTGAACACTATTATTTTACTTAAAATTGAAGGTTTTTTTTCTCCGCACTTTAGATAATGTTCAAAATGCTTTTGCCATTTCTTGCTGGCAAGAGTGCTCATCCTCGCTTTTACATCAAGAGTTGGCTGAGCCATCTTAAGTTACTTACCATTCTCTGTTTCTCTTCCAAAGACACTCATGCTTAGATGTGCACCTGAGAAGTCTACCTCTTCCATGGAGTGAATCAGGCAGTAGAGATGGTCCCATATCGTTTCTGCTCTGTGTCTCCTGGGACTAGGTGTTTCTGGTCTTGGTGTTTCTGTATGATCCTTGTGCTCAGAATGGGGAAAGTCCACGCTGCAACTCCATTCCCACCCCTCTTGGCCCTATCACCATTATCAATTAGTTTCAGAGGAACTCTGCAGACTTCAAGCAGATCTCCTGACCATCCCTGCTTATTTCCCATTGCTTTGAGTCTCAGGGTGTGTTTGATACATACAAACAAGACTTTTTTCAAAGAAACTCTACACGAAGCCATTGTCCAGCTCACAGTGTGGATGGAAGGATGTGAACCAGTCACTGCTCCCCTAGACAGGTTCACATTGTTTGTGGTGCAGATGTTCGGCCCAGGGGATCACACAAGGTCTTAGAGATGGTTTAATGTGGGGGCTTCAGCACCAGCTGCTCCCAAACCCCTCCTGTTGTGACAAACTAGTTGCTAATGTCAATGGTGTTTCTTTCAGTGGATTTTGCTTATGTGGTGTTTTTATCCCAACCAAGATACCTTTGAGGTGGAGGATGGCAGGGATCCTGATAGCTCATCCAAGAGGCAGGCAGAAGCAGGATCCAGAAGAGCCCTTTCTGTGGGTCTCTGTAACGACAGACCCCCATTAACACAGCTCAGTAACAGAGCACAGCACCCTGACATTAAGCCATTTAAAAGAGGTGGCCTAAATACACCTATGATAGAAAAAGGATCTAATTGCTACAAACTATAACTGTACAAATTGGAACTACCAGATGAGAGTTGTGTGACAGAAAAGCCTAGATCCAAATGGTAAAAAGACAGGTGGCAGATCAGACAGGAAGAGTAAGGTAGACATTGTAGAAGCAGCAGAGCTCTTGTTTATATTAATTATAAGGCTTATATTAATATATATTATATGTTGTTATATATATTATTTTATATTATAATAATAATTATATATTAAGGATAAAGCATTTTTGCATGCCTGAAAAATAAAATAAAGATATTTAAACATAATAGCAAAGAGGAAAAGGAGAGGATAGTTTTCAGGTAGGCAGCGCCATGGTGACAGCAGCTGCATTACTGAGTGAGGGAATGAACCAGCCAAAAGGCCTTGGCTGACAAATCCACACCTCCCCGGGGAAATGGCTGGGAAGAGGAGGGGATGTTTGTTCAGGAATCTCAGATCATTCAAAGAGCGGTTCCAGCAGTCCCTGCTGGCTTTCCAAGGGGTAATGAATTCTGGAGTTACCTTTCCTAGGGGAAACCCTGCCTACAATAAAAGGTTTATTTTGGTTTTACATTAAAATTTAACTTAATTGGTTTTCCTTGTCTTCCAAATTTAACGAAATGTATTTTAAAGATAAAGTTCATTCTTCACCAGGATCTTTAATTTGAAATGGAATCACCTGGTAGAAATCCAAGGTGTCTGGACACTACACCAGGTGTCTCAGAAGTCTTTGTCATTTACAATGTTTGAAATTTTGCAAACTGTTTGACACGCATTTCCTTTTTTCTCTTCTTTTTTTTTTTTTTCTCTTCTGTGACATTTGTTCACTGTTGTTTCTCATCAAAGCCACAAACGTACTTCATCCCCTCTCTGCTTGGTGTGCAACATGCGGGTTTTTTGCAAACGGATCAAGCGATGGGTCCCAGAAACAGTAATTCACTAGTCTTGCCTTCGTTAATGCAAACAGTTGTGTTCATCTGGCAAAGCTTCATCCCAATTTTCCATGCCAGCCATTTCCCTCAGAGACCCCTTACTGACTGTAGCTGGAGGTTTGTTTGCTTAAGTGAAAGACTAAGGGGACAATGTCCTGGAGAGAACATTTTGTAGCAGCTGGTTGCTTAAAAAGAGCCCGAGGAAGCTGCCCGTAGCCATCCTCTGACGGGGAATGGACAGATGAAAGAGGGGACTGCTTTTATTCATTAGCATCTCTTCCCCATTCTTGAAACTTTTCCCTTTTCTGTCCAGATCTGCATTATATTTTAAAACCAGAAATGTCTAAGTGTAAGAAAGTTACAGATTAAGGTAGTGTACAGTGAAATTATTAATCCATAACGTGTTTGTAACTGCTAGCAATATTAGCCATGGCAAAAAACAATGCACTTCCAGCTGAGTTACTCTGCTCTAATAAATGTAGCTGCTTATAAATTAAGGGTAGACTGGCCTTGGAAATCTATACTATAAGGAAGTAGCACAGGTATTCCCTTCTTTTAATTCTCCTAAATTCACTCATGACTGACAGATGCGATTAAAGATTGGACGCGTTTGTACCAAACAGCAGCTAAGCTCTGGGTTAATGAAACAAACAGCAGTTGGAAAGTTGGTGAGATAAACAGTTCTTCAGTAAATGATTTATGGAGAACTGTTCTGTGATGCAAGTTTTTCTATTGAAAAAAATTAGAATAATAGCTGTTCGTAACAGCACTGCTGCAATTTATGCTGAGACATGCTTGGTTTTCTTCAATGTTTTGAGGTGTTGGATATGAGACATGGAAACCTTTATCTCATGTGGTGACAACCTACATACACGCACATGGATGGGGAATATTTTCTTGCCAGTTAACACCATTTTCCCAGTTGGCAACAGCATCTGGAGAGGCTCAGGCCATAGGAACTTCCTTCCCCATCCCATCCTCTGTCGGGGTTGGTTGTCCAGTATCTGCCAGGCATCTGCTGTAGAGCCAGAGATGAAGCCAGGGTGAAGGAAGTGCTGGACACTGCTGCTTCCCCACAGCCGTCCCAGCTCACACCATAATCAAGGCAGCTTGAAGCTGCTTTCACTGCACTGATGGAATGGGGTCACCTGAAAGTCAGGTGGGTCATCATGTGGGTAAACAATACTTTTCTTGACATTCTAAGTTGTTTGATATTTTAATTAGGGAGGAATGATGCGACACGATGGTCTTTCTACATGGAGTACAGAAGGGTGTTTATCTGCTTTGTGTTCACTTTCAAAAATTCCATCTTCTCATTCACTTGCCTCATTGTTCTGCAGAAACTTCACAACATACAAGTGTGGTAGTATTGCAGAGACCAGAGTTAATTATCAGAACCAAAACTAGAGAAAATAAAAGTCCTGAGTTACATGGCAGATTAATACAGAAAACCTTAATTGTAAGGTATCTTGCCTTTTTTATTTCAGTTAGCCTCTTACCATAACTCTGCTGTCATTTGTACTTGCTGATTTATTTGTAAATGTCACTCCAGAAGACATTGAAGAATATGAATGTGAATCTGCTCTTAAAAATGGTGTTGTATCATTTTCTCTCCTCTCTGAGGCTTTATTCATGCTCTAATTCTGTTGCTAAATCAGTTAGCAGTGGCTATTGTTTTTTCCTGTAGAAATTATTTTTTTCTTTAAATTGTTTTCACGTAACAAATGAAGACTCTTTGATGAGCACAGATGAGTTTAAGATGTGTTTTTCAGATGTGTAGTACATTCAGTTATTATTTTTTCTCCACAAATGATGCTGCTAATCTGCTATGCTCTCAGATGAGTGCCTTATTAAAATCTTCAAATTTTCTGGTGCCTGTTAGTAAAAATGTGAAGTAAGAAAATTACCAGTCAAAAATCCCTGTTTATTCAAGTGCAAATTGATACTTACAAAATACACATTGGTTTATAGCCAGGATTCTGCAATTACAGCATTGTCACTTAGGGACATGCTGTAGTAATAAGCAGGCAGTGAGCTAATGTACTTTTAGGGAAAGTTCCTTTCCTCTCGTTTCATTTAAAGTTTTTGGTCTATGGGCTGAAATGGAAAGGCTAAAAGTTATCTTCTCACTTGAGTGCACAACGGAGAAAGATGGAGAGGGAGCACATTCTGTTGAAACCCTTTCATTGTCAGTAACATGTGTAGATTTCATCAACTTCAAAAGAAGCTTAATTAATTTAATTATTATTATTAAATATTATTATCTATTTAATTGCTAATCTGTATGTGTGTGTATAACAAATCCTTTCTTACTTTATGAATCAATGTAGCAATTTTCAATATTTTGTGTTGATTAACTTCTCATTTTTGTGTAATTAACACGAGCATTTATCTTGTTGGCTTTTTATATGCTATTTATATGGTTGTATATAAGTCGACGAGGAAACTTAACTTGCCTTTTTGGCAAGGCAATAGTGCTTATAAACATTAACCAAATTAGTACTAAGTTAAACTTACTGATTTTTTTTTTTTCATTTTTTTTTCTTGCAGAGCTGGAGTGGACCAGAGAAGTTACTTGCTTTAGATGAACTGATTGATAGTTGTGAACCAACACAAGTGAAACACATGATGCAGGTGATAGAGCCCCAGTTTCAAAGAGACTTCATTTCCTTACTCCCAAAAGAGGTGAGAAATATAAGTTAATACTGGACTATGCAGTGCATCAGCCCTCACCTTTTTAAAAACTTCAGTGCTGATTATGGCATTCAGTTTTGCCCACCTAGTGATGTAAAATGATGTTAAAGAGCTCCTCAGGTCAGTACACTGCCATAACGTGGCAACTGCAATTTCAGATTAACATACCTCTATCTTTTATAGGCATTTAGATACCTGGAAATAGGATGATTCCTCTAAACAAAATCCCAGTAGATTTAAAAATATCTCTGAGTCTTAATTGGGCTGATTTTTTGAGAACTAATTCTGTCAGGGCACGCACACATAAAAATTTTCTCTGAATGTAAGACCTTTCTGTGCATTATTCTGTAAGTATAAGCATTATTGTGTAATGCTTTAAGTGGTGGGAATTTGAAAATGCCGTATTTTAATTTATTTTAAACATACTGAGCCCTAAAATCTTTACCAAACCCCTCCAAAAGTAAAACCAAAAAAGCACTTTTCACTAAGGATTAAGCCAAATCCTCAAGCAGATATCTTACAGTAAGTTCTTTACTGCAAATCAGATCATGTTGTATCAGGTTAAAGAGAAACTAAGATTTAGATTTCAGTGTGTAACTAAGTGCTGCCCAGAGAAGAGTAACTCTTGATGTCCTCACAGCTACAACAGGGGGGTGGATATGAAAGGTTATAAACCCAGTGTGCTACAGTTATTAAATGAGTGGGTTTTAGTTCATTTAGAAGCGGTATTTCCGACCTTGGTTGATTCTAGGGAATTGGAAAGTGTTTTGTTACTTGGAGTGAGGAGGAAGTCTATTTCCTTTTGCAAGATTGACCGCCTGTTGGGTTTTCCATGTGAAAATTTTCATAATGGTTAAAGTCTTTGTAAGTCTTCAGTTACTAACATATTACAGAACAAGTTCTTAGATATTCTAGAGCTAATATTCAGTTGCTGTATTTAACATTGTCTTACTACCTGACTTTTCTTGACAGTTTTTCTGATGTCTACCCTATTTTTGAACACTTAGATGTAGGAGACCCTTCTTTTTTTTTTTTTTTTTTATAGCCTGTCAGACCTTCACAGGTCAGGAAATACCATGGCCTTCCCTTGCTGGTTAGCATTTGTAAGGGTTGGAAGCAATTTGTGCAACAAATATTAACTTATTAGTCATGACACAAGATTAGTATTTACAGAAGCACTTCCTGTGGCAGCCGCCTTCATCGGCAGAAAGGACCCTGGGGGAGGAGGAGAGTTTAGCAAGACCCTCACATGGTTGCCATGTTTCTAGAGAAGGTGCCCAAAGCAGCCATAGTTCAGAGGCAGAGTGAGACATTGAGAAGACAGGAGATACTTGGCCAGTTCTCCATCTCTTAAATCTGGACATTTAATACAGACTCAGTAACAGTAACACAGCTCAGTTGTCTTTGCATGATTTAGTGGCAACTAATTTAGGTACAACCAGTGATGTAGTTACACTGTAACTAATGATCATGTGATTATTTCAGTTCTAACAGTTTCTTCTCAAAAAAAAGATCTGCTATTTAGCTGTAAAAAATTATTTCATATTTATGTATCTTGACTCCATTGTAAGCTATTTATGCTTCATTTGTTTAGTTTCTTTTTCGTGTTTGTTCTTGCCTCTTGAAACAAGAACATTGTCAAGTACTGAGCTTCCTAAAAGGCTGACTTCACCAGTGAAGCTGGCTTAAATAATTTTGGCTTCTTAACCCCCTGTCACTGTCACTAAAATTAACAGAGTTAAACAAACCAACCCACTGAGCTAACTCCACCATCTCCTCTCCTTTTTGAAGACCATTCTTCACCCAGATCTCCTAAGTGATGACTGGCTGCAGTTTGGGGTGAAGAACTGAGCTGTGGGGGCAAGAGGAAGTTTTTAGGGTCAGTAATTGTGTAAAGAGGCTTCCCTGTCAGAGGCAGCATCCTGTGAACACACGCTCTCCCGAGTTGTCGCCCCACATTAACCTCTGTAGTTCTCTCCAGTGCTGTTGGATGCAGTGCAGGGATGTTATTACCTCACCAGAGCAAGAAGATGATTTGGACAGGAGGGCTTTTCTTCAGGAACGTTTTCTGCGTTGCAAAGACAGTAACGTAATAGCTGAATAACCAAGAAAGTGTTTGCTTTCCTCCTGAGGAAACATGCAGTCAAACAATTAATCTGAAATGAATACTCCTGATTTCTTGCTGAGACTTGAGAAATGATTATTGAAATTACCTGTTTGTGAAAACCAGGTCTAGAAACCAAGAGAACAGGAGTTTTGCTGAAATCAGTCAAAGAAATTTTGTTGGTGCCATCTGAGTGAAGAAAAAGGCGGGAGGGTACTTTTTATTGGTAAATAAACAGTGGAGAGTGCTCACAGTTGAGTCAAAGGTCAGGTCTTTGCTACCTGAAGTTTCCTTATAACTAGATCCATGAGCTGAGAGAAAGGGACATCATCCTGTATGCACTGCTAATCTTAAAGTCAACTGTGGTCTGTGTTGACCCTTGATGACTATTTAGATAAATATAGTCTAAAATAAATGTCACCCATATGTAACCTGTTTTAGAATCAGTTGGCTCACAGGTTTTAATTAACACCATCTTAGCAAGCGTCCGTATCTGCACAGATAGGACACGTGGTATTTAAACAAACTCTGCTGTCAGTTAAGGAATATCCAGCAAAAATGGAAAGGATCTTTCTCATGTTTGAGTCTTGGTGCGTGAAGGAGGATCTGATGTGTGTTAGGAAACTTCTTAAATAATGTGTGTTAGCAGACATTAAATAATTTTGCATGCCAGGAATGAAGACAGAAAGTCTGAAAGGTCGGGTACAGTTGTTGCTTTTGGAGTAGAAAGGCCTTAAACACCAGATCCTAAATGCTGGCTGCCTGAGCAGGGACAGAAGGAAGATGCCTCAGCCTTATGGCCTGGGGTGCATCCAGGATCTGATGCATAATGTAAGACACGGGTCCCTCAAACGCAGAGTCCTACGTGCTCAACGTGAGCTGCAGGTGATGGCCTGCAGACAAGGTGTGTGTGCAGTCCAAGTGCAAGCACTGGCTGGTGTAGATTACTGAAAGTAAACGTTTCTCACATAATAAGGTCAAAAATCTGCTGAGGTCAATAGCCTATGGTTATGACTTCCTTATGAATTTCACTCTGTGCTGCTTTGAAGGGCAGATTCTATTTATATACCTCATAATTCCAGCTAAAAATTAAATAAAAAAATCATAAACACAGAAAGAGATGTCAAGCAGAAGTAAAAGTGGACAACTTTTGCATCTTATTAGTTGCTGACAAACACCCCGCTGTTTCAGCATGTAAGTAGTTCTCTGCATCACTTTTTATGAATATTGTTCTTTCTGCAGAGTTTTTAGCCATGGAAGGGACTTTTCTGCTTCTTATATTTTCCATGATTGGGGAGATGCATTATTGCTGTCAAGTAGAAAAAGTGTATTTAGTCCTCACACCCTTTAGGATAGCTGTCCCTGTGTTTTGTGTTGTGTATCAGATGCCTCTGTCCCTGCTTAAGACTTCAATACATTTGAAAATATTTGCAGAGATTTGGGGGGTTTACATGGTCATTATATGGCTCATCTCAGTCAACTGAGGTCTGAATTCTCCCAATAATTTTTTCACATGGAAAAGTTCTGTTTATCTTCTGGTGCTCACTGGGATTTCCCATATGTTTCTGGTAGCATAGTACAGTGTCCAAGTTAGTTACATGTTTCAGTCCTGCATCCCAACCCATAGAGCTCATGTAGCACCACGTCAGAGGGTGTTTGCATTCGAATTGGAAAATGAGTGCTACGTGCACGGCGCTTCCTACAGAGTCCTTTTTGACTCAAGTGCACGTAGCATTTCCGTTTTCTGGATTCAGGTGTTATCACAACATACCGTCCTGTTTGCTCACATGGTGAGTGTTGTGATTTCTGGTTAAATTCTCAAAATAACTTTTGGTAGATTTGTTAGCTAAAATAACATAGACTTTTTAGTAATAATTCTATTAATGGTTCAAAGTAATGTGGATTACATTTAAAAAAAATAATAATGAATTCAGCTGACATCTACTCTCTTGCAAATACAAGAATCTTTTCTGATGTGATCTGTATGGATTTAGTTCCTTAAGATGATTGTTATACTTTCATGTGCCCGCTGGAATAAACTGTAGCTCTGTTAAGTCTGAGATTGTTTAATAATTTATCACTTCAATTTTCTGTGTTTCAGCCCCTGATGTGTAATAATACTTGGAGTTACTTCACTTTTCCTTTCAAAAGCAACGCAGAAAATACATTTTCCTTTTCTTTCTTGCAGCTGGCACTGTATGTGCTGTCATTCCTGGAACCCAGGGACCTTCTGCAGGCAGCCCAGACATGTCGTTACTGGAGGATTTTGGCTGAAGATAATCTTCTCTGGAGAGAGAAATGCAAAGAGGAGGGTAAGGCTGAGGAAAAAAGATGGATGTAATGGTCAAAGTGTTGCTGTTGCAAAAAGTGCCGTTCATTTACATAATAAGCTTAAAGTTTTATGAAGACAATTTGTGTGACTTGAAATTTACTGCTAGTGATGCTTTGGGCTACGTGGTATGTGTCTCTGTTGAAAGTAGGAAGCAGAAATAATCCATGGAGTACTAGAAATGAAACTAGAATTTAGTTTGAACATCCTATTTATAAAGTATACTAGATGTATGTTTTTAAAATACAGTTATTTTTGCTTTTTAAGTATTACTTTTATTCAAAATTTAGCCAAAGCAAATGAGAGCTGAGAAGTAAAAAGGATAGGAGTATAGTCTTTCAGTTTGTAAATAACATGGAGGAAAAACTGTTTCAGTGACCGGTAGAAGGGACGCTGTAATTTCACATTATTTCTAGGAAACTTAACAGAGAAATGGCACATGGTAGGGGGAGAAGGTGCCCAAGTGCTTAGAGAGGGACACACAATCCATAAGCCACATGGATGTCACCTGCTCGTGCCAAAGCAAGAAGACATGATAATAAGAATGGGCAAAATAAGGCTCCCAGGAAAGTAGCCACATATTTGAGCACACGAAAAATGTAAGCTTTTATTTTTAAAATATTATTTCTATTATTATATGAATAAGGTGTCTGTTCTGAGGGGCAGAATGCACGCGTGTGATCTCAGAGCAGTATCCATCCAGGACACAGGGACCTGTCCCGGTGGCCTCAGACTAGAGAGACAGGGGCTTGTGGGAGGTCAATGCAAAGGCGTTAGAAAACGTGTCACTGTGAGTGTAGGTGGCTATTTGTAAAGGCACCTAAATTAATTATTTTCATTTGCAATGGAAACCAGGTGTCGAACCTCTTAATTCTTCTCTAAAGATTCTCCCGTTACAAATTTTAGTGAAAATGCATTAAGAGGACAGAATGAGAAAGAAGGAGAAGGTTGAGAGGGGAACGTGCCTACATTTGTGAGCTTAGAAGTAAAAATAAATATGGCCAGGCATGAGAACACAGACAGAAAACAGTGTTGTAGCCTGCTTAGACGTAGTGAGGTGCTCAGTAATATGAAGGAGCAGTTAACTCAAGACTTTTGCAGATAGAGACACCAGAGAAGTGGCTAAAAGGAGTGAAATCCACATAATGGCAAGAGACAAGACTCTTGCTAGTCATGAGATGCGGTGGAGAGAGAGATGGGTGAGAGAATTGTAAAAGGTAAAAAAAAAAGAATCTATCTGTAGTGGCAAGGGTAAAACAAGTATCAATTATCAATTGTATCAATTATCAATTGATTAAGTATCAATTCAGAAAGGGCAGAGCTGTACTTAAATTCCAGGCAGGAGAGGACAATGCCAAAAGCACACAGCCTTTCACTTCAAGAAAAAGAATTAAGAGTTCACTAATATCAAGAGTCAAAGTGAACTTAAAGTTTAGTGAGGATGGGTGACAGGAGAGGAGGAGGGCAGAAAGAAAGGTTTACTTTTTGAAGGGTTCCAAAATAAGCGGCTGAGTGGTTATGGAGTTTGGGGGATGATACCCATTTGTAAAAGGCAATATTCTGTTAAATTGCCTCAGAAAGGGGGGGGTCAGAAAAAGCCAGTTTGTTGCCAACAAAGAATGATAAACTAGAGCATTTTCAGCCATGATTCTGGTAATGATTATGCTTAAACAAGAAGGGAAGTAAAGTAGCTGAGGGGCAGGGCAGTGTCACACAGGGCAAGTATTGGCCCACGGGAGGTTGTTACCTGGATGCAGTGTGTAATGTCAGAGGTCACTGTAAGGGTTTGGGAAGGAGAGAAGTTGTTTTATTAGGCGGTAGCCTCATCTCTCCCCCTTTCTTTAAAATTCATTTTAGGGATTGATGAACCATTGCATATCAAGAGGAGGAAAGTCATAAAGCCAGGCTTTATACACAGTCCGTGGAAAAGCGCCTACATTAGACAGCACAGGATCGATACCAACTGGCGCCGAGGAGAACTGAAATCACCAAAGGTGGGCTCTGGGCTGTGGGCTCTGGGGGGTGGGCTCTGGGCTTGGGCTGTGGGCTCTGGGCTGTGGGGTGTGGGCTCTGGGCTCTGGGCTCTGGGCCTGCTCCCGCCAACAGAGCAGGGTCCCCTCACAGCTTTGCTTGGTTTTCTTTTCCTTTCCCGTGGCCAACCCAGACTATCCACGCAAAAAAAGCAACGTATTGTTACAGAAAAAAATAATGTATATTTTAGCTTAGCCTGGGTTTAAAAGTAATTTCTGATCACCATATTAGGAAATCAAAATGGGATTCTTCATACAGCAGAATACTTTCACTACTCTTATAAAAGTTTCTGGGCAGTCTTGTGAATGCCTATAAATACACCCATCTCTTTGAAACAGAACACCTCAGAAACTTGGTATTTAAAATTAAACATGCACACACACATACAATATATAAAAATACATATATATATATATATATATGTAAGTATTTGTTGAGCTGAGCTGTTGAGCTGTTAGAAGGTAAAATACTCCACAACTATTCTGTGATCATATCATGCTTTCTTTTTGTACATATTCTTCTAAATTGAGCAGCACAAGACAGTAAAGTCACTCCATGATAAAGGGGTTTTTTTTGTCTTTTGAAATGTTAAAATGCTTTAATGACACTGATACATTATTGTTACATCTTTTCCAACGTGAAGATATGAAGCAATACTTAACCTTTTGTAAAATAAAATAGCAACTGTCTAATCAAACCTGGTATTGAACAAGCAGTCAGAAACATGAAGAAAAACCATAGACTTTTAAGGTTTTAAGGCAATCTGCCCATTTTCTTGAGTACTGCACAACAAAATAAGAAGAAGAATTAAAAAAAAAAGCCTGTGGAAAACCTATGGCTATATCCTGCTGTTTCTTTGGCCGTGACTTATTTACATCTCTGGCAATGGCTCTGTATTTCTTGCCTTTATACGTCACATCAAGTTATCTTGGAATTATTATTAAAATTACAGCCTCAGGCATTATCCAAATGCCCGTTTCATTTCGATGAACAACTTGAAAAGTGTTCAGATATCTTAAATAAAAATTTCCTCATCCTGTGTATTCTGATGAGGATTTTGTTGCTGTATTGTAGCAATATATACTGAATTGCAGTTTATCCCAAATCAAGCATTGAAGATCCCACTTCAAAAAAAGCAACATTCCAATCTACATTTCCAGCACATTAAATTATCACTTTTGTTTGTATTTAATTGACTTAATGGTTTTCCGGTTTTTGACTTTGGTGCTGCCTGGCATTTAATAGATTACAGTGCTTGGCTGACAAGGAAAATAAAATAGATACAGTCAGTCTTGACTACCAAAATACAAATATGCAGCAAATAATACAACCCTATCCATCTTGTTTAAGATTGAAACAGTTCTGAAAAGGTAGAAGTCTGAGGAATAAAAAAACCTTAAATGAAAAATAACGAGGTGGAGTAAGTGTAGAGGAGTTGAGCGGTGTCCATTTACTAATTTTGTGTACTTTTTGCTGGTACTCTGATTTTTCCTGCTGTTTTTTGGAGGCTTCCAATAACTGCCGTGAGCTTGGGAGGCAATGCACTGTCACTCCATGGAAGGAAAATACCTTCTTTGGTCCCAGCTGGTGGTAAATTAGACCTGACACACGGGATTAAGGGGCCTTATTATTACTGAAGCAACTCTAGCATTTTATAATTTACGAATCAGAAGAGCACTTTGTTTCTCCTGCTTCTCTCCAATCTCCCGAGCTAAATTGTGACTGTTGGTTGTTACGTCCCTTACGGCAGGTGCTCAAAGGCCACGATGACCACGTGATCACGTGCCTGCAGTTCTGCGGGAACCGCATAGTGAGCGGCTCCGACGACAACACCCTCAAGGTGTGGTCCGCGGTTACGGGCAAGGTAGGTGAGATGTTCTGCTCAATCCCTTAGGACAGGAGCTACAGGTAGAGTCACAAGTGCTCTTGACACATCAGACCGCTCTGCAGAGGGGTCGTTAGTGCCAGCTGGTGACAGTCTCAGAAAAAGGGTCGTCTTTTCCCACACAGAAACTAATCTACTTCCAAAAAGTCACCTTGATGTGAAATTGCGATGCGGCGCCTGTTACCATTGGCATATACCCTCCTTCTCTTGGCAATTCTGCTGTTCTTGTGGAGTCGTTTGTGACATGGATTCAAAGGAATTTGGACAGATATGTTACTTTATCTTCCTTAAAGCTTAATTTAGCCTGTTTTTTACCCCTCTGGATCTCCCTTTCTCACTTGTCTCCTAGCACTCTTTCTCTTGTTTTCAAGTTATTGAAATGAGGTGTTCGTTTTACTGGCTCTGATTTCAAATACAGAATTTGTTTTTCTTTCTAAGCTACTATATTGCTGAGCCACCAAAAAAAAAAAAAAAAAGTAACTTGCTTTAGGTTTAAATATTTCCTATTAAATTAGATCCAGCTCAGGCAGGAATTTAATAAGCTTCAATAATTTAATTTTGGCTTAGAGAAGCAAAACAATATGTGCAATCAAAAAGACAGTCCTGAACATTTCACTCACGTTAGAACATCACAGCTACTCAGCACACAGATTTTTTGTTTTAAGGTGATTGACTGACCATGCTCCAAGAATACAGAGAAGGCCTCAGGGAAATAGTACTTTTTACTTCTATACTAGTATTGTGTGTACTTAGTTGTTTTAATAATAGAGTTGTGTGAACAACAGGACAGGCATTGAGGGTAACGTGCTGAAGATGTAAAAGGTACCCACTTCATGTTGTTGAAACTGAAGGTATTAAGCATTTGTCTTTGCACGCCCAGAAGATCCTTGATGTGATTGTAAATACTACTGTGGGGAAGGATAAAAGTAAAAGCCATCGGCAGCCTCACCCTGCCTCTGTTGGCTTCCCTACAACAAACTGTCTAATTAATGAACCCAGATTGAAATTTACTTTTTTTTTTTTAATTGAAAAGGGCAGCCTAAGCTCAAAAATACTTCCTTTGTACACACCACCCTCTCAAAAGCAAAATGTTCCTTTAAATATATAAAAGTGATCATAGTAGCGTGACTTGACTTAACAATCTGTGTTGAGTAATTTTTTGAAAGTAATTACAGATCCTGGTGAGAGTATTTACCCCAAACCTTGAAGAGAGCCAAAAATTGTATATGAAAGATGCAGAGTGCTGTATCAGCCCTCATGCTTACTGGTGCTGAAGAATTAATAAAATGAAAAAACCCTAAAGGTTGGTTTGTGCAAATGAACGTGACTGAATAATCCCCTTGACAGATGTAAAGCCCAAAATAAGGATTCTGTGTTCTTACTGCTTTAGAAGGATGATTTCTTAAAATATGAGCAAATCAGTTGAAATTTGAAAAAAATGGGAACTGTAAAAGTGAATAACAGTTATGAACTGAAAAAGATGGATTTGATAGCAGTGAATTAAGCTAGGTGCCAGGAATTGCAGAAGACTGGTAAAAAATGTTAAAGAAGAGGAAATTTATGTACATCAGAAAAGCAAGACATTTCCAAGAATGTTAGAAAGAACAGGATATTAATAACAGAAATTAGTATACTATCACTGATGCAGAAAAAATATTTATTTTGGAAGAAAATTCATGTGATGGAAATGCAGCACACGGTGATAATAGAACATTTCAGTTCAGCAGAAACTCATAAGGATGTTAAACAACAGCTACCAAGGTTATGGTTTTTCTTATTACTGTTCATCCAGATAATCTGTACTTGATGATTTTTTTTCCTAAAGTAACCTGTGGGGTAAAATTGGTGTTTTTGCAAAAGGTATGAAGGAGAAGATGGAAAGGATGGCCAGAAAGCTAAAATGTGTTAATATTTAAATGGAGTAAACTGAAAGAGTGGGTATTTAGGATACATTATCCTATGGATAAAAATATTGGACTACGTCAAGAGGAGTCAACTAACAGTTCAAAGAAGGCCACGGAAACTAATGCCACTTAGCATTAGATTACAGAAAAAGAGATCATCAAACTGTCTTGACCTCTTCTCGTGCAGTTACAGGTTTGACTGATAAAAATAATAGTGCAGAAATAGATGTCTCTGTGCACTGCAAGGCTGTATCCCCACGACACGCTTGAAGAAAAAAGCAATGCAAAAATCAACATGGCACATATTTAAATGGGTTAGAAAGTGGGTAATTATAGAGATGATGTTGTTAATGTAAATGCAGAATCTTCGTGGAGTATCTTTCTAGAGGGGTCTTGCGAGGATCTCTTCTTGTCTGCACTAATTAGCACTCACTGCTGTCTGGTGAGAAAGCATATATATATTTGTTACTTGTAAGGAATAGAGGCTGAGAGACAGCAATAAGTCATTGTTCCAGAGTGACGGAGGGTTTCTAGGAGTAGGTGTGAGCAGATGCTGTCTCTACATGGTGAGAAATCATGTCGTGCATTTGAGATGAAAGAAGGTGGGTTGTGCTTATGTAGTGTGGGATTCTCTCTTGGGCAACAGTAAAGTCTGAAAAAGGTTTGAAAGGTGATCTTGCAGTATTGACGCTGTAGCAACAGCTTATGGAATGTGATGTTTCTTGGATAAACAAACAGAAAAATAAAATAAGAGTATATGGTTTATAGATTGGTGATAAAACCACTAAGCAAACATTCTCTCCAGTTCTAACACTTGTGCTTCAAAAAGCTATTGGAAAAACTAGCCGTGACTCAGAAAAATGCCAGGAAAATGACTCAAGGCTGCAAAACATACCCCACATTGAGAAATTTGGGAAGGCAGTTTAGTTTATGTAGGGGAAGACTACAGGGAGAATTCCTGACAGTTGAAAGGTGGGATTGTTTATTTGAATCATAAAACGGTCTCCAGGGATCTTCTAGCTCTTGCTATGAGAGACTACTGTTACCTTCTAGATGCCTTCTTCTTAAGTTTCCATCCCACGCTACGTCCAAAGGGTAACTGAGCAAAATACTTCTTTTCAGTGTTTGAGAACACTGGTTGGACACACCGGCGGCGTCTGGTCATCACAGATGAGGGACAATATCATCATCAGTGGCTCTACAGACCGGACGTTGAAAGTGTGGAACGCAGAGACTGGAGAATGCATCCACACCTTGTACGGACACACCTCCACCGTGCGCTGCATGCACCTCCACGAGAAAAGGTAAGGCTCTGTCCAGAGCTGCTCTTCAGCTTGTCATTCACACTCGTGGTCACAGAAACTGCCCGTTAAACTGGGGTTCCTCATCCAACACCGTAGTGAAGTACAAACCAGGCAAAGCATTCACACTAAACTATGTAAATCAACAAAAGGGAGGAGATGATTAATAGAAGCAAAAGCATGAAAGTACTAATTAAAGAATGGAAAATTGAGTCATGTACTTTATAAAGTCACATTCTATGTTATTTCAAAACATTCTTTGTTACGCTGTGATCTGGTCTCCCACGCTCTGAATAATTTCTCCTTTTTGTCAGTGCTACAAACTTTACTCCTTTTACAGAATGACTTTTTAAGTATTGTCACTGCAGTATTTTATTAAAATTTTAACTGATGATATCATAATTTCTGCAATAGTAAACCATGTCTTGATTCAGTGCTCTTTTACTCGGTTGTGTATGGACAGGAGTGCCTGTTGGTTGCATTTCTTTTTTGAATAATGATCAAGTTTTTCTTTATCAATTCCATTAATATTAATTCTTTCTATTTCTGTTCTTGCATAAAGAAGCTTTTAAAAGTATAAACTTAAAAAAAAATCCCATCAAATAACTGGTTACTTTACTAAAAGTAAAACTTCTAACGTTCTTCTTTGTTTAATTGTTACAATTAGTTAACTTAGTCATTAAAACAGACTGCTTATAGCACTGGCTTGAGCTCAGCATGATCATAAGCTTTTGTAGATACAACAGTCCACGTAATTTCTCACGGCATCATTTTGCTGTTCAGGAATTAATTACCTTTTCAAGTACTGATTGCCAATTATATCCAATAGGCAGATCCTGAGGAGGTGAGTAGAGCAAGAAAAATAACCACCTCCAGTCATTTGCAACCCTAATAAAATGTCATGCCAAACCAGCTCTTTGGTGGCTCGTGGAGTAATGCTATCTAGTGTCCCAAATTAAAACTCCTAATAGATTTATAGCCAAGTCTAATTATTTTGATGCTTTTATGTCCAATGCTAAGTACACAAGGGGTTTTCTTGTTCCTCCAGAGTGGTCAGTGGTTCTCGAGATGCTACACTGAGAGTTTGGGACATAGAGACGGGCCAGTGTTTACACGTTCTGATGGGCCACGTAGCTGCAGTTCGGTGTGTTCAGTATGATGGCAGAAGGGTTGTAAGTGGGGCATATGATTTTATGGTCAAAGTGTGGGATCCAGAGACGGAGACCTGTCTGCACACGCTGCAAGGGCATACTAACAGAGTCTACTCGTTACAGGTATGTGATTTTTTCATCTGCTGCTTTAGTTTCCTGAAGTAACATTTAAAGGCAGTTTATTTCACCTTGTTTAATAAATTGTGGGTACCTACTCCAGAGTTATACAGGTCGCAAAAACATGGAAGCATCTGTGATAGTCCCGTCTTTCATTTTGTTACAGTGGCTATATCTTGTCCTAATTTAGAGACTGAGATTTTTTTAGAGGTGCTATTTTTTTTAAAAGCATTCAGTACAATAAACCAATGCCAACACTAGCACATTAAGTAGTTTTCTGGGCTGTTGCGTTGTTTGGTTCTTTGGATTGTTTTTTTAAAATCTTGCATGTATCTTGGAGCTATGGTTTTGATTTCCCCAAAGAAATTCTAGTGTTACTATTTTAAATAAATCAGATGATACAGTAATTGAAAATGCACCAAAAACCCCCATTGGATTAATGTCCTGAATTACGCAGATCTGTCTATACTAATTTTGTAGTCTCATCTTCCAGTTCCAAACTGTAATTCACAGTAAGGCTGAAACACATATTTTAATTTTCCAGTGTAAAATCTCCAGCCTTCTACTTCCTCCTCTCTGAGCAGAGGCCAGATCTACAACTGTGAGGCTTTGTCAACAGAGACGTGTTATTGTAGATGCAAATCTTTATGGTACAGCTCTGTGACGTGGCTCTGGAGCCCACCAGTCACCCCACTGCTCATCACAACTCTGCTGGCAAAGATACACGTAGGCTCCATGTAGGCTCTTCTTACCTTCACCAACCCAAACCATCATCTTGTTCATTCACAGAGTCAAAGCATCACTTCCAAGCGTTGAAAGGCAAAAGAAATTAATTTCATGCTTGTGCCTGTTCTCGCCACAATCTGGCAGGACTTGAAAAAGAAATTAACAAAGACAGTTCAAAATGGGGAAATTGCATTCGGCATGGAACTGCTCTGGGTTCTGGCTCAGAAAGTGAAGCTCAGTGCTAGAGACATTTTCCATAAAGTGTATCTTTCATAGGGTGTATCTCACCACAATAAATGAAATATAAACAAAATACCTAATCGGTTATTTCCCAAAATATGTCATAAAATTTATCAAAAATCTGCAGCCCTTCTCTTATATTCCTATGCTGAGGAGTATTCTCTAGACAAGCAGCAGGTCAAAAATGCTATAATATAATGCCTATCTCTTAAAAATATTCTGAAGGTTGTATTTCATCTAGAGCAGTTTGGGAACATTCTGTGTTACTCTGCCTTATTTTCACCAGTGGCTCTTGGTTTGGCCTATGAACATTCACGTCTTGCTCTGATGCTGTAGCAATAACGGCTCAAATAAGTGGGTTATGTTACACATTCCAATGCTATTTACACCCTGTAAATGGAACTTTGAATTCTAAAACAAATTTCTGGGGTGCAGGAGGCTACAGGTTCTTACAGTTTTAGGACCGAGAGTCTTTAAGATTGCATGGTGAGCTCCTGTCCTTGGGCCTGAAACAGCCCAAAGAGCAGAACTCCCATAAACAGAATAAACTGGCTGAATAACCAGCCTGTCCTACTCTGTGGCACATTCTGTTATTCCTTCAGGATTTCCCCATTTGTAGGCCCCCTAACATTTTCCAGCGATCCTTACGTGGCAGTTGAAGACTGTTGTCCCTGTTGTGTTTTCTTACTCTTTTGTAGCTGCCTTTGAAATAATCCACAGCTTCTCAGGGATTCATGGATAACAGCTCAACCACTGATCCAAACCGTGGTCTGTTTGACTATACCAGTATCAGAGTAAAGTGTTTTCTCAATGCCCAACCTTAAAGCTCTCTTTCTGAATACCTTATGTACATGGAAGAGAATTAATTTGCAGGAAAGGGGGAAAGAATTCAAAATTCAGTACATTAACCTGATTTAAGTCTGTTTAGGGAAGAAAAATGGTCTGTAGTGTTTCCTCGCAACAAGTCTGTTGGGCTACTGAGCACTCTTTGTCCTTTTATCTGAAATCAAAACTCCTCTTTTGAAAGCAGGGTGTCCAAAACAGGATGCAAAATGCCAGTCAAAGTCTTACCATTGCTTACTAGAAGTGAAAAGTTATTTTGCATACTTTATATAGCATACACCTATTTCAGATACCAGAGCATCTGGGGGTTTTTTTCAGTATATTTTTACCAGAAATGCAATGTATACAGCAGAAAAGCAGTCTGTATGTGCTGGTTGCTCTGTACATTTTTTGGAACCTAGGTCCCATGCTCAACCATGTTTGATTGTAGAGATCTAAGAAGTTTGTTTTCTGTAGGTTTTATAGAAAGAAGCAGTCTCAGAGAGCTGTGTTCCCTTAATTGGGTTCTTTCTTCACCATTATTAGATGCCAGTCAGCCCACACGGACACGTAGTGTCGCATGGCCCTCGCTGTACCAAAGCCTCCTGCCCAGCCATCATTCTCCCCAGGCTGCAGCTGTACCCTCATTCATTCCCTGCCAAGCTCAGACCTTCACAATTTTCTCTTGATTTTTCACTCTCTGCTTTGGGTCAGGTCTACCATTTCAAATGCGGTCTCAAATCCTAATGAAAATCCTAAATGCTAGACATCTCCTCTCTCCCCCAACTCTTTCTTCTATCTCTAATAATGCTGTAACCAAAGTTTGGAATGGGATAGTATCCCTGCATCGAATTTTCCTCCCTCTTTATGAGAAAATACCACTGAGAGATCTGCTGTTTTACATGGCTTTTTACTCTGTCACAAAAAAAAAAAAAGTCCCATATTGGTTAAGATCATTTTCCCAAAAATCTGTTTGCTCCTACTTTTACCGTATTGCTATGGGGTTACAACCAGATTATTTGTTAGTTCTTTCTGGAAATTGAAGTTAGGCTGACCAATCAGAATTCCCCATCTCCCATCATTATCTCTTTCAATAAGGAAAAGATCACAGCAGATGTCTCTGAGATTGCCTTAAAACAACTTGCCTTATGTGGGGTTTTTTCCCATTCTAGCAAAAGCTTGTACTCAGTTGTCAGTGGTGCTGGGGCTGTGAGCCTACACTCAGATGGCAGAGGATTGAAGCAAAAAAACCATTAAATAGCTGGCCTCACTTTTGGTGTTTCCTTCCCACTGAGCACAAATGAGCTTTTTTATTTTGGCCTTCCTCTTGTGTTTTTTGTTGGTTTATTTTTTTTTACAGAATAGGGGTTTATCATTCTTAACAGCCCTTGCTAGTTTTATCTTGTTTTGTACCCTGCCTTTCTTTTAAACACATCTATTGATCTAGTTTCTACTTTTTGTACAATTCCTTGTGCTTTAGCCAAGTGGGTCTTGGTAATTTACTACACTTCCTATCTTTACTTCACACAAGGATAGTTTGTGTCTTTAAGAAAGTGCCAACTCTCCTGAACTCTTCTTCTCTTCCAAGAATAGATACATAAAAACCTCATGGGAAGGAAGTCTCAATTTATTGAAGTATTTCTCCTTGAAGCCCACTGGTTTTGTTCTACTGCTCTTTTTCCTTCCTTTTTTTGAGAATTCTGGACTCTTATGTCATTGTCACTATCACTCAAGTTACTTTCCACCTTTATATTCTCTACATGTTCAGTCCTCTTGGTCAAAAGTCTCATCTCTTAGCTGATTTCTCTCCATGATCACGTTCTACATATTTTTGTACGTGTGCTTAGAAAATCCAAGAATGTGGATATCCTTGTTAGACCATATACCTTTTCCAACAATAACTACAGTTCCCACTGAACACAATTAAGATTATAAAATGGCTAAACCCAGCATTTTTCAATTACATCCCTTGCATTTTTCCTGTGTTTTGGCTTCCGTGTAGATGATTCTGGATTAATGTTGTTACCCTTCTCCAGCTTCAAGTCCCATCAAGACTTGTGAAAAGCAGGTTTGGCTTGTTAATGTCTTCATTAGGAAAACTACATTCTCTTACTACTGCACACTGCGGTGGAGTCAGGATTCTGTTGTGTTTAAAAGTGTTGTATTAACATTTAAAAGACCAACAGTCCAGAGTCTTTCTCCTTGAACCACGTACCTCCTAGACCATATCTACAGCACTGACCATTAATCAGTCACCTGCTCTGGTATCAGATGTGGCATCTCTGCTTAGACTGAGTTCTTACTTTGTAATGCAACTTCTGAATATATATAGTATCTAAACGTTGCACTTAGTGAATTAAATGCTTAATAGCCTTCTTCATACAGAGCATCGCAACATCCTAATATAATTGTTTATAATAGATTTACCTTTCTTGTAGTTTGATGGTATCCATGTGGTGAGTGGATCTCTTGACACTTCCATCCGAGTTTGGGATGTGGAGACGGGCAACTGCATTCACACGCTCACAGGCCACCAGTCTCTGACAAGTGGAATGGAACTCAAGGACAATATACTCGTGTCTGGGAATGCCGATTCTACAGTCAAAATCTGGGACATTAAAACAGGACAATGTTTACAGACATTGCAAGGTGAGTTTAAACCACATGTAAATCAAACTGCCTGCAGTAATCTGTGCTGCAGATTTATATAAAAAAAAACTATACAAAGAAATGCATGGACCAGTTACAACTTAAATATTTTTCTGATGACAGCTGCATGATCTTTCTCTGAATTAGAAGAACAAAATGTATTTAATCTAATCTATTCAAATCACTTGCCTATTATGAAAGGCAGATGGTCTGGGCTGATAGCAATTTGCTACGGGTATATTAGCCTAATAAGCCACAGAAATATGTAGGAAATGACATCTCAAAATAGTCAGCCAGTGTATTTATTTAGGGGTCACTTGGATGTTTCAAAGCCTACTGATTAATTGGATCAGGAGGCAAAGTACACTGTCTGTTGCAATAAATCAAGAGAAATGAGTGGAAGATATTTTCTTCATTTCAGCAAGAGAAAGATTTCAGTTTCCGTTCTGACAGTTGCCCCTCAGACATAGAGCACACAGACACACTGCTTTGTTCCCCCCACAATAAATGTCATTCCCATATAAAATATGCAGCACTGCTGGCTGGAACAGAAAATTAAATTTCCCTATAAAGCAGACTCCGCTGTTTTAACAGTATATGTTTATATGTCGATATATAACTGTCAATATTTACTGATAGAGTAAACTCATAATAACACTTCAAAGGGACGTGGAGACAAACGCTCACCGCGGTCACCTCGTTCTGGATGGTTCAGGTCATTTTCATGAAAGTCCAAGTGTGCACTTGCCCTGCTGTTTGCATACAACAGAATGAGACCGCCCGAACAAAGAAGAAAATATTTGAGGATTTTTCTATACCCGCATTCACTTTTTTGAAAGCACAGCAAGGCTTCTCTACCTTTCAATGCACAGAAACTGAGTTAATGCTTCTAGGAAGACAAAGCTGCAGGCGAATAGCTGTTTATTTGATATGCTGTGCTCTCTGACACGGCTTTCTAATTACAAATATAAACGTTTTGGTTTGCCGTTACAGGTCCCAACAAGCATCAGAGTGCTGTGACCTGTTTACAGTTCAACAAGAACTTTGTAATTACCAGCTCAGACGATGGGACTGTAAAACTTTGGGACTTGAAAACGGGTGAATTTATCCGAAATCTAGTCACATTGGAGAGCGGGGGAAGCGGAGGCGTCGTGTGGCGGATCAGAGCTTCCAACACGAAGCTGGTGTGCGCGGTTGGGAGCCGCAACGGGACTGAGGAGACAAAGCTGCTGGTGTTGGACTTTGACGTGGATATGAAGTGACGGGCAGAAAGATGAATTTGTCCAAACGTGTAGACGATGTTCTCCTTTCCCTCCCCCTGAAAAAAAAAAAAAAAAAAGAAAAAAAAAAGAAAAAGGAAAAAAATCCCTTGTCCTTGGTGGTGCAGGATGTTGGCTTGGGGCAACAGATCCTAAAGACCTACAGACTACGAAGGAGAAGACAAAGATGACAAACTCTAACTGACAAGAGAGGCATTTGCTGTCTCGTCACATAAAAAGGCTACACTTTTGACCGGGGCAGCTTTGCAAAAATACGACTTTTGAAATGAAACCAGGTGCAATTATTTCTTTACTTTCCTCCAACTGCTCCTTGAGCAATTTGGAGGTGAAAAAAAAAAATATTGTTACAGTTCTTGTTAACAGGTTATTTTACCACAAATATCTTGAAAGAAGCTGCACGGGCGAGTCTGCTCGTGCACCCCTGGGCCACCCCGGGTCCCGGCAGCCCCTCCGAGCAACGTGCTCTCCCTCAGCCCTGCTCCAGGCAGAGGGTTGGACTGGACAACCTCTAGCAGTCCCTTCCAACCTCTCCGAGCAGTCACTGGTTGACTTTCAAAAACTTAGAGAGCATCTGCAATGAAAAAAAGCAAACAAAAACAAAGAGTCCATTCCTGGCGTGGAAAAGCTAAAATATTACTGTGAATTGTTTTGTACAGTTTTATCAGAGCTTTTTCTTTTTTTTTCTTTTATTCCTCTCTCTTTTTTTGCCAACCATTGCCAATGTCAATCACAGTATTAGCCTCTGTTTAATCTATTTACTGTTGCTTCCATCTACACTCTTCACCGCATAAGTTGCTCTGAGGTGGCAAGTTGTCCTGGGTTTTGAGAGTCCTCTGATGGATTTAATTCGCAATGCTGGTGCTAGAAGTAGGTCTTCAATTACGGGATTGTTGTCCCACCCCTGTACTGTATTCCCAGTGGCCAAACTTATTTATGCTGCTAAATGAAAGAAAGAAAAGCAAATTATTTTTTTTTTTTTTTTTTTCTGCTGTGACGTTTTAGTCCCAGACTGAATTCCAAATTTGCTCTAGTTTGGTTACAGAAAAAGACTTTTTGCCACTGAAACTTGAGCCAACTGTGCCTCTAAGAGGCTGAGAGTGGAAGAGTTTCAGACAATTAAGAGTGAAGTTTGCCTGCAAATAAAGAATTGAGTGTGTGTGCAAAGCTTATTTTCTTTTTTCTGGGCAAAAATTAAAACACATTCCTTAGAACAAAGCTATTGCAGCCTGTTCTGTGGGGAAATTTTTCTTTGTGAGGGCTGTGGTGAATGGAATGAACATACATTAAAAAAAAACTGACAAAATTTTTAAAAAATATTATAAAATACAAAAATGAAAATAAAGTTGCTGGTCAGTCTTAGTGTTTTACAGTATTTGAGGAAAAAAAAAACTGTTACAGTTATTGCTGGGAGGAACTGACAGAGCAAAAACTTACGTTTTTGTAAAGATGTCACATGGAAACATAATGAGAATTGAAAGAGTCAAATGGTTTGCCTCATTCGTCTGAGTAACCTGGTCTAGTGGGAGGTGTCCCTGCCCCTGGTGGGGAGGTTGGAACTAGAGGATCTCTAAGGTCCCTTCCAACTTAAACCATCCTCTGATTCTCCAAGAGCCACAACTCAAGCTGAACTGTGAAAGTGGTTTAACACTGTATCCTAGGCGATCTTTTTTCCTCCTTTTTTTTTTTTGTTTGTTTTGTTTTGTTTTTTGTTTTATTTATAGTCTGATTTAAAACAATCAGATTCCAGTTGGTTAATTTTAGTTATGTAACAACCTGACATGATGGAGGAAAACAACCTTTAAAGGGATTGTGTCTATGGTTTGATTCACTTAGAAATTTTATTTTCTTATAACTTAAGTGCAATAAAATGTGTTTTTTCATGTTAGCATGTCTTTTTTTTTTTTTTTCACACCCCCTTCTATTTCTTGTTGTTAATTTACTATCACATACCCTGCGAAGGGTAAAGCAGGTCAAGTTGCTCAGCTTACCCAGTAGAGGCTAAAATATGTCGCAGGACTTTTTATGTAAGGCGTCCCCAAACAGGTGGCGAGTGTCCTCTCCTGCAGTTGCCCTACAGGATTTGTGTCACACAGGCCTCAACAAACATGCAGGAAAGCCATTAGCTTCCCCTGGCTAAGAACATGTCAGAATTTGACTCTGGAGGGAGTTTTAGCTATAAAAAGCTGCCTAAGTACATAAAACTTCTTCCAACAGCATCTTGTTACTGCATCTGAAATTGAAACCTGATGTTTATTGTTTATGGATTTCAATCAATTGATTGCAGCCTGGCAGCAGAGTATAAATCCATAAATACAACTAAAGTCAAAGTTAGGATCTTAGGAGAACTCAAAATAAAGCCTCTAACAAAGAAGAAAAAAACCCCACATCATTCCAGATCAGTCCAACGGCAGTTTTATCAGTGCCCTGAAACCAAGGTAAGTCATCAGCTGTCTCAGAAACTTACCCCTTGAGTGTCAGTTTCTCTCTTAAATCTCCTTGACCAAAAATCATTGTTTTCTTCTATGCAAGACTTCTGTCAGGACATACTTGTTGGTGACAGTTTTCCCTGTAGAAAACGGTCATTAAAGAAAACGAAACCAAAATATTAGAAGAGAAAATGCAGGAATGGGAAAGAAAAATATTTACATACTTATCCATCTATGACTTCGTGCTATTTAAATACAGTTCCAATCCCTACATTACGCAAAACAAGCAATGCTGAAGAATCATGCTTCCATCTGGACTCTAGAGATTAAAAAGCCATACAAAATGACTGAGCGGCTACAAATTGTAAAAAATCTGTTCATTGAGGTGGTGTTTAAGGGTAAAAAAAATTGCAGCAACCACTGGCATCATATAAAAGCTACGATCAGCTCTGTATTTACGTAAAATAATTAAAGAGCTAATCCTCTCCTAAAACGACAGTGCAGGATTGCCAGGGCTTCACGTTGTTGTGCTGAGAACAGGCCAGGCCTCAGCCCCCCGATGACAGAAGGTACCTCAGTCGGGGCTGAACGACTTGTGGGAGCGGATGGAAAGGGGAGGGTAGAAATAATATGAATATTTAATGCAAGGAACAGAGGAATAGCTTTTAAGATTATGTAATTTTTTTTCCCATGATTTGTAGAATTTGCAACAACATGTTTTCAAAGAGCAATGGCACTTGCCTGACGGTGCAGGAGAATGAGAGATTTCTGCGTAACACGGCGCCGAAGGGCAGGAATACAAATTGGGGCAGAAGAGTGAAATGACAGAAGAGGAAGACTAACAAATCCAAATCAGTTCAAGCTGTGTTTAAGTACACTCTAATCAGCCAATATGACCAGAAGCAAAATGTGCTTAACCAGAACTCAGTTTTCCGGTTGATAGTGTAGTTCCGACACTATCTTATGTTCAAATTAATGCAGAATAACTCAAACCTTTAAGCGAACCACATTTATAGCTGCCTTCATCCCAGATTTAGGGTTTTTAAAAAAATTGTACTGGCTGCAAAGACAAGATATGATAAACTGTCACAGAGTTGTGTTAGTGCTCTACAGATTTCTATTTCTTGAGAAGTCTCTTTACGTTTGTACAAGTCGATGCTTATGAGACACCTGAACAACGTAGCTCAATAAGGAGAAATTTGTTAATTTATTAAGGTGACAGCATTTAAAATGGGCTCATAGTAAATGCATCACTTGTAAGAAACTGCTGAAGCACTTTTTCTTCACAGTTTCCATATTACCCCCTTTATGTTGATGCACTCACCATAACACAGTTCACTTGGTACGGAGTCTTCAGTTTGGCAGCACTCGCACTAATTAAGACCATTTAGGAAACATTTTCATTTCATGTAATTACATTCTGATTTTAAGGTGGGTGGAGTGATGTTTATTTTTTAAATAAAAACATTTAAGAATACTAGTATGAGACTGTAACTGCTTTATGCTCTCAACACTCAGACACTTCTTGAACGTAGTGGTTTACTCATAGGCTATATCAATAATCTGACATATTTCCCTCTTGTTTTAATGCTGATTCCCTTTTTTTTCTTTTGACTCCAGAAAGAGCTTCCTCATTTTCTCCTGTATCTGAAGCCAAGTCAACAACATTAAAAGATTTTTTTTATTTTTAAAGGTATTATTCTTAGTGGACCTTGATTTTAGCTAACAATAAGTCAAAGTAGTGTTTGCCGCTTCCTCCAAGGGCCTGTTCCTCTGGTCTCAATTTACTTAAGAGAGAAGACCAGGCATTTAACAGCTGTGTCTACACCAATTTGCAGTTCAGCTCAGCAGCTCTCCCTGCAGAGCATGGTGCTGCCTGAAAGCCCACACTCGGGATTCCTTCGGGGTATAAATACACCTGGAGCGGAGCAGCTCGCCAGGAGCACAGTCCGGGCACTCCAGCCACTAGTGAAGCACGTGGGACTGAACCAGAGCTAGTCCCAGCACCTCAAAAATATATTCATGTGGCCATGAGGTCCTCAGGACCAGCAGATTGGCACTACAGCTCTGCTCCTGCTGCACAGCACTAATTGCTACTGTGGGCATAACCTTCAACAAACCCTCTCCTGATTCGTAATGAGCAACCAGCTCCCATCCGGCAGAGAAACAGAATACCACCTCAGAGTTATTGCCAGAGAAAAACTTCAAATGCCTTCAACTCTCTTTTAGCATGCTTATGGGGAGGTTTTTCTGATCGGCTTATGGAATCCAGTTTCAAAGAAATATAAATCTCTCACTTTCGGTCTGGCCAACATTTTCTACCAGCCAGTCAACACCTGAATCATTCAGAAAAAGAAATAATGAAATTCCATAATTAGATAGGTGAAAGAATCAGATTATAACAATAAAAAATAAAAACTTGCCCATAATTATGAGTCCCTCTGACCAAACAACTGATAATTAGTTAAAGGATAATATCCAAACGTACTGACCACTGAATCTTCAATAAAAGTGGGAATATTATTTTCTTTCCATCTCCTGCCATTTTATTTATAACCCTGATCCCCAACATTGTGCAAAGATACACATGCTGTGGGATGATGTTTAGTATTTTATGATGATATATGATGCTTATCATTATACATGAAGTATATGATCTATACGCTCTACACCAGGTTTTTCAAACTTCATCTAAAAATGGCATATACAATTTTTCAGACATCTCTTCAAGCACCAGCGCAGGTTTATAAATACAACAGATGTTTTAACATAAAAGCTGTTCCAGATCCCTTCTGAGATAGATAGTCTGACAAACTAGGTGTCACCAAAAAGTCAGCAGCCAGTATAGGCTCCCAGTCTTTATCCAGCTGCCAAACAGCCCGGCAGCTGTAGCGGTACCTCAGAGAAAAGAAATGGTGCATTGTGCTACTGCAAGCACACGCTGCCGAGGGGAAACGCTGCAGCACTCTCTGATTGCAATGGCCTGAGAACCAACAGCTTTATGCCCACAGACACTGCATTGCTCTAGCACAGGGGGGTCACGAGAGTCCCACAAGATCAGAACTAGGCTAGGACACAATCTCCCCGCCAACGAGAGATGGCAGAAATCATTAATCACGAAAGTTGCCGCTCAAAAGCTTGATAGCACAGAAGAAACCAGCAGTGTTTCTACACCTTACGCTACACAGGACAACTGAGATTTGGCCAAAGGCATTCTCCAGCTCTCCTCTCCTTTGTCCTCACCTCTGCCGTGCTTAGATCCAACTTCAATTCCCTGGTCCCTGCTCACAAGCTGATTTTGACCAATTTCACCAATAGTTTTGGTGAAAGGCTCTAAGCTATTTGCCTTCTGCATCTCTGTGCTGCTGGAATCTACACTGTACTTTCTGCATGGGGACAGCACAACCTCAGTCTAACACAGAATGTTCCAAGGTAGTACATGAAGATGGGAAGAAATCATTCATCCCAGAGTGAGAAATCTATCATCAGTGTTGCTAAAACAATTTCCAACCTGAGTCCAGACTGAAAAGAATATTCTAGACCTGGTCAAATGGATAAGTTTCAAGTTGATTTCAATTCCATAATTTTTCAGACACAAAGCTCTTAATGCCACAAACCTTATCTGGCCTGGGTGTCTCTACGTCTGCAAAACAGGCACAGCCTAAGAAGCTTCACAGTTCAAGTATGATCATCAATCCTCTTGCCTGGAAGTTGTGACAGATCTCTCCATGGTCTATGGATAGCAAACAAATATGGAAGGTCTATGTGACCTGGATCAGAAATGACCTATGAAATTCAGAGAAAGGTGGGTGCAACGAATGCGAGACTTTTTCTGTCCAAGAGATCACCATTGTAAGCCCTGAAATGGTAGTGGAGGATATTGCATCACCCTCATCAATGAAGCACAGGGGGAGGCTTCCTTTATGAAGCCTTTTGTCTGGCTGCCCTGTAATCGAGGATACAGCCAACCATGTTAGCTCTGAATTGCACGAACTTCTCTTACCTGGGGCAGGCTGTTTGATGGGAAGATGAATAGAATTCCCTTGACCTCCTTCTTCTGTCTGGCTCCTCACGTCAGCCAGCCAGATGTCTGAGATGCAGGTTTCGCAGGGTGTTTACAGTGCGCTATTCGAGAGCGCTTTGTTCTTTTAATTTAAAACAGGAAACATGGAATGCAGAACATCCAACAACTTCAAAGGAAGTTTCCATTGCCAAAGGAGTTGCATTTCAACTGAAGTTCATTCTCTAGGTTAAATATTCAAATCTGACAGTGTGGGAAGATGCTCGCACTTTCGAAAGGATTGTCGATATCTAAGGGCAGAGGGACTGAGATTAGTTGGCTGTAAACATCAGAGTGGCAAACTGAGCAGTACAATTGCTCCTACATGGAAGTTTTATTTTGAGCTCCTCAGCTTGAAATGACTTTCTAATAATACCAGAGCTTTACAAATACACAAACAATATAAAACATGTTTCCTCTACCCTGATATACATAAGATCTGACTACTACATTCCCTCTCTCTTTTCAAACTGTCACTCGCTTTTAAGTTTCCTGATAGATTTCATTGTCAATTTTACATTTTTACATTATAGTTTGGAAAAAAGAAGAACTCAAAAGCTGCAGACTAGACAGGGCTCCAAAAATGTGCCTTCAGACAGTTTGCTGCTATTTGTCTGCTTTAGTGTTCCTTCTGTCAATTCTCAGTTGACAGGAGTGAATGTTTCAATTAACTAGCATACACATTTTCACAAACAAACAAGTTTTATAGAAACATGTTATGTTGTTGTCCCCAGAGGGAAAGTTTCTTGATTTTTTTCCGTTTGTGTTTCTATTGCCCATTTACCACATGCTTTAGGCATGCACAGGATCCTCTCTTTACCATTCTGCTGCCTACTGCCCATACCCCATTTCATCCCAAACAAGAGAGTAACACGATGTTCCTTGTGTCCACCCTTCAGTCTCACACACATTTTTACATTTCAAAACCAGAAAACTGATCTGTCTGGATTCACCTGTTCACAGGCAGCCACTTACCAGCAGAACCACCTCTGGAGACCTCACCATTTACCACTGTTGACCATATGGCAGAATAAGAACAAGCCTGGTCAGGGAAACAGTGAGATGGAGGAATGCACCTGTATGTGAGAGATCACCAATGTGGCCATCTGCTCGTATAACTATGTGGGATATGGCTCCACTAAGCCCACCAGGACTCCAACTGAAGTTGAAGAATAAATTCAAGATTGCAGTCTATATTTTAAAAGGCTCAAACTACATATTCAATTCTATACATATACATTCACATCTTGAAACACTTCTGATTTTACATATTTAAAAAAAGACTCGAGAACTACATAATCTTTCTGTCTTCCTCTATTTGCTTCCCTCATTTTCTCTTTTATTTGACACTCGCACTTCAGTTTCCTTATGTTTCACTTCCTCCTTTGTCCTTTTCCCTATGTTTTTCTTTTAATGTTTTACCATTCATGTCCCTATTTTTCACAATTTTTATCTTACTCATCTTTCCCCATTTGCTAACTTCTCCTCTGCTTAAAACTGTCATAGCCAGTTTTTCTCTCCTCCTTCACCCCAAGATGTGAGTTGGCGAGCTAGAGTCTTTTTCACACCACTCTATAGATAAAAGACATACAGGAGATGCATAAGATAAGAAGCAAATACAGAGCACTCAGAAAATTCATTTATTTGTCTGCTTCCACATTAAAGATCTAATCCCCAGTCCACAAAGCACTGAAATGGTCCAACAGCAATTAGATCAGGCCCTCTAAGCACAAACCAATTTATCACCAATTTCTCAAAAAACAAGCAACAAGCATTGCCTAATTCAATACTTTCCAAGCATTGTCTCTACTGCTTTCTGCCAAAATATAGTATATTCTTTACAAATCATATGGTTTTTTGCTCCTTAGTGTGTCAAGGCAAGTTTGAAAATACTGCTCATTATGAAACATGGGTGATACATGGTTTTCTAAATGTATGCAGAATTTGGAAGTTACTTCTGGTGGCAAGCCTCTAGACAGACTCACCTCTGGACAGAAACTATCATCACAAGAGCTGCCTGTTTCGAAAAGCTATGTATAAATAAGAATTGGAGAAAGTAAATGAACCTGTATTTCAAACTTAACAGCAGTGGCTGATTTTCCTTCCAGTACTACTAACACAGCGCAGCTGGGGCAGCACAGTTTGTCAGGGTATGTTAGGAATAATATATAAACCACGTCTAAAACAATCCAGTGTGCATTGCTCAGTAATTCTTAATATGGAGTGACAGCATAAGCAATAAAAGCTCCAGAGCCAGCCTACGATGGCATTGCATCCTGGGTTTACTACCCTAGTGCTGGTGAAATTTAACTGTTCCAGTGACACAACATATCCAATTGAAAAAAAACAGAGATATCCATCACTTCTCCTAGACTTGGCTTCTGCATAATGTTATACCAACATTACAATTCAAAAGGATAAGCAAATATTAAGAAGGACACAAACTGTGTCCAAAGCAACAAAGCCATAGATAAGGCATCCTTGTGTTTGCAGAACAAAAAGCACTAAAACCAAACAAACAAATCCCCCACAACAACAATCAAACCAACAAAACCCAGACACCTGTATCTTTTATCTCATTGTTTCATTTCAGCTTAATTATACTGTTAACAGGTGCAGGTGACCTCTCCTTGCAAATGCATTCCCACCCATACACAGCTCAGGCTCTATGTATACCATACCCATGGACTGTAATTGCTTTCACCCAGTGAGAAAGATAAATAGGATCTGCCTCACGCTTTTGTTTTTATTTTTTCTGGTTCTATTCAAGCATTTTGCTCTTGCTTCTGTTGTTTTACAAAGAGAACAGAACAACTACTGCACTTCCCCACGGCTTGAGCAAAGCTGACAATAGATTAAGTTTGCAGGCTGAAGGATCATTGCACCAGAGAAAGTAAGTCAGAATTAGACAGAGGTTCAAAGTGCAAAAAGCAGGACATGTGATTAGCATGGCATCTCGAATGCCTGAGGTAAAGAAGCCTTTCCCGCTGACAACTCGACTAATACCCCATACAGCTAATATACCAAACATACAAAGGCAGTCAAACCTGACAGTAAAGGGAACAGAAGCTCTTCCATAGACATAAGGAATGCACCAGAGAAGAAAAAAACCCAACAAACATGAGTCTAATATCAACATATTCTGATTTGCTCTTGGAAAATCCACACAATACCCCCATTATGCAATCTGATTTTTCAGACAGCACAAAGCAGACAAAATTGTTCTGACAGGAAGACGAGTTCCTTTAATCTTCGACTCTCCAAACAAATTATGCTCTCTAATTAATACCTGAATTCAGTTATTTATGTACACAAATTGGAGCTTAAATTTTCTGCATCGCTGAAGCACCCTCTTCCCATAGACTCGGCTAGAATGGAGCACACACAGATGCACCTCTAGCCATCAACACTTTGCTTCAGGCCAGTCACAGCCAGCACACACCCCACAGACCCTCTATAAAAGGATCTCTCTCTCCATGTCTCTTCTCTAAAAATTTGGAACACTGCCCGTAAGAGTTATTCCTATCACTTTGGCTTTTGGTAAAAATAATACAGGTGAGGCGAAAGACACTGCTTCAGAGGCCTGAGAATAGAAGAATTGCTCTTTTAGCTGTGTGATAAATGGGAAGAAATTATTTCAATCATAAAATAAATGATGTGACAATAGTAATACATCACACTAAGCCAGAATTTAGCTTGCCTACATTCTAGGATGCTTATCCTGTACCTAGGTAAGAGGTACGGAGACAACTAACTGTGAAGTCCATGTGGTATTTTCTCTTTCCAGGAGAGATGGCCTTTACAACTTGCTCTTCTTACAAAATGTAGAAAACCTACTTTCAGCATAACCCTTGTCTCTCTGCCAACTCAGGATTCTAAATTTTGCACCACTCTTGGAAAGCAACATGGGTTTTTAAGAGCCGCTCCCATTCACAAGCCCGCTGTGGGATGCAGAATGTCTTCTGAGATCCGTGTTTGGGAGAGAGAGCATCTCCTGCCCAAGTTTCCATCTCACATCTTAGGCATTTTCCAGCATCCACCCAATGTGCATTAAACAGTGAGCAATTGAGAGTTCAAGCAAATGATATGGAGGAATGGATAATTAGCCCCTAGGAACACATCCTGCTATAGTTATACTCCATGAAGGTTAGAGGCCTGATTCCTCCTCATTTAAATCTGATATTGAAGGAATTTATAGAGCTTTACCCAAGCCACTAATTTGCAATTTTACTGCAAACAATTTACAATCAAATGAAGTGAAAGCTAGAAGCAAAGAGTACATTAATGACTTAATTTTCCTTTTGCATTTCCCTTCGTTTTATCTTCCAGTGAAGACCAATCTTAAAAAATGGGATAATTGGCCTGCAAATAAATACAAACTTTTTTCTTTTAATTATTACTGCATAAAAGCTGAATTGCTGGTATGAACTACAGTGCAGTCTTCTCCTGAAGACAGTCCTCTATAACCAACATAAATTGGGAAAACATCACTATTTCTCAGACTGAAATTCATGCTCTAACAAAACAGTACAAAAAGTATCACAGTACCCGAATACAAAATGTAGTGTTCTGGGCTAGCAATATGCAATTTGTAAATTATACAGCTGTGTGCACTGAGGATGTTACTTAAAAATACAGTAACTATTCTGTCAAAAAGGAAGCATGAATGTCAAAGCAGCTTTTGTAATACTCTATTGGAGCTTCATCTATGCTAGGAGAGATCTAGGTGCAGCTAAATATGAGAAAATTTTTTCTTAGGTTTAGAAGAAAAAAGGCATTGGTCCAGGGGCAGGAGCTAGGACTGTTCCAGAGGACAGCAGTCAGTCTGGGGCTTGCTCCTAAAAGAGACCCTGCTGCCCTCTGGAACTGGCTCTAGTGCTGAGCTGATCCGTGGAGACAGTCAGAGAACTCAGAGTTCTATAAATAGTTAATTTTCTAGAGGTTTAGTGAGCTGAGCAGGCTCAAGGGGATCAGTTAGCTGCCAAAACACGGGAGGCAAGTGGCCAGGAGCAAGGCAGGTCTGTCTCTTCCTGCAGCAGAGAGCTGCTAAAACCTCAGGAGACACAGAGTCAGAGCTGTCTGGGAAAGGTGGGGTGCTGCACTCTTCTCAACTCTCCCATTCCCACCTCTCCCATCTCACTTATTTCCACTTATTATCTTCACCCAGACCCAATTCAGACAGTTAAACCCCTCTGGCAACAATGAGTAGCCAGATCAGTTTAGGAGCTCAAACCACATCCTCTGACTAGCTTAAACATCTCGGTAAACTTCACCATTACGCTGGACCAGACTGAACTGTTTTTATAGAAGTGATCCAAAATTTTGCCCTAACTTCAATGTCTGTGGCTAGACAACTAGCACAAACTCTGGACACCAAGCAACATGCTGCTGTTATCTAAAGAAAGAAACCTTCAGAAGGAAATATAATGAGCATAGATGGTGTATCTGGCCAAGATACCTGCACACCCTCAAAACAACCCTGCAGAGAAGAAGACTCGAGTACCCTCAACGTTCAAACTCATCTCTGTGCCCAGTCCTATTTGTGTTTGCACAGCATTGCATGGGAAAGCAGGAGGCTGCTGTAGGAGCAGAAATCCCACACGCTGCTGAGAAAATGTCAGCGGGTGAAACCCACTGCTTTTGCCTCTGGGTACATTTGCACCGTGTTTGCTCATCATGAGCCCAAAAGAAATGCACAGGAAGAACTTGCAGTTAAAGAGCTTGATGAAGGAACAAGTCTGAGCCCTGCTTAAGATGTGAAATTGCAAGAGGCCGAAACACCTAATTGGGCGTAAAGCTGGGTCTGGCCCAACTTGGCTGAGTAAAGTGAATCAATATGCCATCAAGGAGAGTAATGCGGCAAGGTGAAAAGAAGTTTGGTTTACAGAACACAAATCTAAATGCTTTCTTCTTCTAGCTAAGTAAACACAGTACAAAGCAATCCTCTGAACCAGAAAAGAATGACAGAAACACAAGGTGCAATAAGCACTTTCCCATAAGTGTCTTCCTAGGCTGGCAGAAGAGGCACCAAGAGCCTGTACAGATGAATCAAGCATTAGTACCAAGACAGTTTCAGACCAGGTCTTGCTGGGCTGAGAAAAAGAAGGAGGAACTGAATTTGGATAACTTGAACAGGACATTAAACATTACATTAGTGAACAATGACACGCCCATAAAATAGGTCACATTATTATCAGGACTGAATCACAGAATAGTTTGGGTTGGAGGGGACCTTTAAATATCCTCTAGTCCGAGCCCCCTGTGAGAGGTGACATCTTTCACTAGGTCAAGTTGCTTAAAGCCCCATCCACTTCCAGTGAAGGAGCATCCACAACTTCTTTGGGCAACCTGTTCCAGTGTTTCACCCCACTCATTGTAAAAAAAATTTCTTCCTTCTCTCCAATCTAAATCTACTCTCTTTCAGTTTAAAACTGTTGCTCCTTGTCCTGTCACTACAGGCCCTGGTCAAGAGGCTCTCTCTATCTTTCTTATAACCCCCCCTTAACGTCTCACTAATGATGTCACTGGAAAATGCTATGAGGAACAGAGTAAGGAAATGCAGACTAGGAAAATACCCTGAATGCCTAAGAGAAAAGAGAAACTCCACACTGGGACTTAGGAAGGCAGCAATCTCAACTAGAGATAAAACGAAGACGCACCTTGAAAAACATAAGCAAATACATCAAATAGAAATTAAGAAAACGAACATATTTCTCTATCCTCTTGTAGTCTGCAGGATCATTCACCCTTATACAAAACGAGCAAAGCGAACATAAGTTGTGACAAGGCCAGCAGACTTGCACGATAATGCAGGGCTGCATGAGGTACATGCCCTTGAGGCGAGGCCTACGCCCTCCTCAGAAGGAGCACGTGGGGAGGCAGCCATGCTGATCATTAGCTCTCACCACAGAATACTTGGCAAAGTCAGGGAGCAAAACACACTTGCAGTTTTAAATTGGCCTTTACACCCTTCTACCCACTTTGGAGCTGCTTCGTGGTGGTCCAGCCTTCCAGCACAAGGCAGAGGAGCAGAAAGATGCCAACCTCCAGTGGCCCCAGGGCTCATTACAGCAGTCACAGGCTACCATAGGTTTTCCGCAGGTGCATAGATTCCACAGATGCTCTTCTCTTCCCACCTTCCCTTCTTTGCAATTACCGTTGAATGCATAATCACTAGCCTAAAAGCTTTCCACCACCCAATAAAGATTTCCATCATTTCTCTATGCTAATGTGTCTTAAGAGTTTAAATTAGCTAACTTGCATTTTGGCACCAGAGCAGGGCAAAAAAACTTTCAGAAACTACTTGCAAAAGGTATTTGTGAAACACAGATCTGCCAACTGCTTTGGCAATCTGACCCCTGAGAGGTCAGGCTGCACAAGCAGAGGCATAAGTAGAAGGTGTACATATAACTACAGGGAAAGGATCATTTTAGGACTGGCATTCAGTGCCAATCATCTTAATGTGTGAAAATAATACAAGGATTCACAGGACAGACATCCAAAGACTACAAAAGACCTAAAATGTAGAGGCCAAAGCCAGCTTAAATAAAATGTACAAATACTTGAAGATGTGAAGCTAGGAATTTTGTGGGTTAAAATAAAGAGAGAGATCTAAGCACAACAGGAAGAAACTAAGAAAAATCAGATCACTGGGATAAAGGTGCTTCACAGTAAAATTTAACAGGCAGTGGAATGGTTTCCCAAAGCAAGCAGCTGAAGTTTGAAAAACCTTGGCTTTAGAAGCGCATCAGAAAAAATATCAGAATAGTAATTTAGATCCTAAACCTGGAAAACATACAAGGCTGTAAACCACTGAGAATAGAAACATTCATGCTTTTAGAATCCTCCGCAAGGAAGTATCACACAGAGAATATGCCACGAGATAATAATATGGGTCTAAAGCTTTTCCCACTTACAGTATGCCATTCTGTTTCCTTCCCCCACCAAGCCAATATTGACTATTTCTATCATGCAGCAATGTGGGACATGTTCTAGAGATGTGCAATTACTCTTTGGAAAGCCAACAGTACTTCCGACACTGCTGTAATCTCAACGGTGGCCTCTAATGGAAGTTGTCTCCTCTTCCCATTTCCATGGGAAATGCTTTCCCATGGCAGCCTATGATGTAACTCCACTGTCAGTCTGGCCTAGACTGTTCCCCTGAGACCCCAGAACCATTCAGCATGTTGAAAAAGACATTTTAAGAACACAGAAACATAAGTACTTTATCCCTACTTGATTCCATGCCAAGGGAGTTGCACAAAAGCCTCAGGATGTTCCAGTGCTAAATATTATGTAACAGCTACTTCTCTCATTTAAAATCCTCAGTTGTTAAAAAAACAAAACCCAAACAAAACCCTCCTGATAATTAGAAAATCTTCACTCTGATAGTCCAGAAACTTCCACAACATAATAAGGTTTCTGTTTCGTTATCTTCCTCTCCTACAAACGCAGAATTTTTGATCTTCAAGTAAACTTGGTTTCTTTTCTTCTTGTCTCTTATGTAATAAGGCTCTAGTCAGACCTGTTCCCCTCTGAACCACTATTCTATGTCATTAAGAACAGCTCTCTGCTACTGTAAGCACCAACATCCTTTAATCCCTTCATTAATTTAAATATATTCTAAAAGGCACTTAGCTCTCTACTGGGACTCCAAAACAACCTCTCTATTAGGAGAGCCCTATACAAACTTAAATTTCTAAGTGCAAGCCAACCTGTCACACTCGTTCCCTGGAAGCATCAGCACTGGTGGGTTTTTCTGCTAGGAAGCAAAACACTAATCTTCTCTAGGTCAGCCCAAAGAAGAAGGGCTGCAAAAAGAAGAGTCCATCTCTCATCACTCATTTTTGGAAGCGATCTCACAGGTCTCGGAACACTGAGGTCTCTAAGTGCCAGTACAAAAAGCTGAACACATTTATTTTTTTTAATGGAAGCCTGAAAAGGTTTCTGGAAAGTGTCACTTGTAGAATATAGCCAAAAGTTCTCAGCCAAATATCTCCAAGTACTTTAAAGAAATATCGGTATCATTATCCTCATTTTACAGATGGAAAAGTGAAAGCAGAGTAAGGTAATGCCAATGTCAGGGTCATCAATTCAACTCAGATTTCCTGGGATTGTTCACTGAGACATAAATCCATTCTTTATCCAAATTTATTTAACATGTAATGAAATAGATTCCAGAGAACTTGGCTTTGTTCTAAAAACATAAAAAAATGTATAACATTGGTTTTGTCTGTACAAAAATCAAGATGACATGCACTGCTTTCCTTATTCCCTATTTAGTTTTGACTGAAGAGCGGTTAGAGATAAAACAGAGCTTAGCAAAATGGAACACTGAAGACTTGCACAATATAACCATACTTTAAACTCTAGGGTGAAACTTCTGACATAACTGAAGCTCATACTGATTTCAGTGGGGCAAGGTTTTCACCCCGTAATGTGTGGTAAAAGGGAAAAAAGAGAACTTTGTCAAAGAAGTTTAAAGAAGTACTACATTCAGTGGAAAGAAAGTTAAGTCAACGAAGTATTTAATGTAAACTCAGTGAGCTCATTTCCCAGATGAGCCAGATATCTGCTGAGCTTGCCTTAAAGGGCAAAAAGCAACACAGGCTTCACCTCCTAAATGTGGCCTGGGGCACAGTTACGATGATTTACCTTAAGACAGTTTAAATGCTGCTGGCTTATTCTGACTGAAGATCACATCTCCTGACAGCCAAAGATACTGAGGCACTGAGGTTAGGTCAGAACCTGGCCCCACGACTCCAGAATAAAATAGAAAAGGCACATCACAAACAGCTAAGAACAACCGCCTTAATCTCAGAAAGTTATCAAAGAACAGCTTTGCAAAATTAAGAGGGGGGCAGCAATTAAAACCAGTATAATAACTAAAAGGTTCACGTTTTCTTGCACAATATCTGGCACCTACAAGCAAATAATTACCAGTAAGCATAAGTAAAAAGTGTCACTCTGATATAAGCAATGACAACAACCTAGTAGGTTAAGAAAAGTTTTTAAGAAAAGTCTTCAAGGACTTGTGGAAGACAAAGATACTTAAAGACTGGTCAGAGTAGGAAAAGGAGAATAGAGAGACTTGTATTTCAGTGCACCTACCTGTAATTGCTGGCAAGGTTAGAGAACAACAAGGATTTAATCTACAGACACAGAAAAGACCGCTAGGTGATCAGTAGCAATCAACACAAGTGACATCAATCCAAACTCCTATGCCATTACTAGAAAACCTACCAATGATGCCATTTGCACAGTGAACCAAAGGGAGTATAAGTAACATAAGCAGGCACATCCCCAGTTGAAAAACTGTATTTGAAGGATAGTTATCACCAACTTGTCTTACTGAGACTCCTAGTGTACAGGCATTTCATCAATGCCTTAGATGAAGTAATACACTGGCTGTATTTGTAGAACACATAAAGTTGCAAAGGGCAAAAACTGCTGGAGAGTAGGATTAGAATTCCAAACAATCCTAAGAAAATGGAAAAAGGGTCTGAAATAAATAGGATACGCCTCAGGAAAGACAAACACTAAGTGTTATACTTCAGATCTTGTCAGCAAGCTGAAGGTCACAACAATCAACTTCACAAAAACTGGATGCAAAACAACTGGCTAGGAGACAGAATAGGACCTGGGGGGTGGAAATGGCTCAGAAACCAAATATCAAGCAACACTGTCACACTGCTGGGCAAAGAAAATGGAACCCTCAAACATTACAGTGCTACAAGCTAATAAAGCCTTCTCCAAAGTATTTTGTTCAGTTTAGGACTTTACATTTCAAAAAATCCACTGACTGTACACCACTTAAAATCTAGAGGCGTGAAGGCAAGGATGAGCAATGTATGGAGAGCAGAGAGCCCTTTGAGCAAACACTGAAAGAATGAGACGTGAGAGACTGAAAAATCAGCTAACGTGTATTTGACATGTATGTGAAGCGTTGCTGCAGCAAGGAAGAAGTAACATGTCCTCCATGTTGAGAGGTATAAGAAACCAGCAGTAAATTAAATACGCTGCTTAGGGATATTGCTTAATTTCCATAATGGAAATCTCTTTGAAAAGGTTAGATAAACATTGGTAGTAATGTCTGAGGTACAGCTGAACTGCCCTGGAGATGGGATTAAACAGATAATCTCGACGTCCCTGTTTTACATGATTTTCATGATACACCCTGGTTTTTAGAACACTGCATATGATTCACTCACCAGGCATATGTGTCATTTACAAATGACTATTTTCAATGCGTTTTCTCTCTTTAGAAAACACAGCAATTTTCTTGACTCTAGTTTGTGATATTCCCCCCACAGTTTCTATCTTCAGAAGCATTTACTTCAAAACTTTGCACATCAGACATGCACATTTGAGCAGTATGCAGTATTCGTGACACTACCCTGGCTGCGTAGGGCATGGAGCCAATGATACTCTGAGAGCGTAGGCAAGGGAGAAGCAGGAGGCAGCAGAGTCAGCAGTGCTTGTGGAGGGAGGGGAATGTAGGCTGGGAAGGGAAAAACGAAAGGACCCAGGGCTAGTCAGAATAGACCAGAGAGTGAAGAATTTCAAAGTTAGGGCAACACTCCAACTTTGAAAAAAAGTTCTCTGTCTTGTTCAAACACCTCACTGAGCATGTTGTGCTTTTCCATGTTCCCCCCCCCCATCCCGGATAACTGGAGTACAGAATCATGTTTATACTTGTTCTGCTTATTGAACAGGATCTTAAAATTGTGTGAGGTGAAGGCAGGACTGATGCTGAGCTGCCAAAGAAACTGGAAAACAGAAATAATCGAATGCGAACTGAAGTCAGAGAGGCTGTTGAGGTTCATGTGTTTTGTAATTGTCTGCAAATGGGACATGGAACCCCACACTGTTTAGAAGTTCTTTCCCAATGGTAGATACCGCATGCCTTCTACTTTCCTAAGCAAATGGTGGCAGAAGACCATGAAAAGATTAAGATTTCCACTCCCTTCTTAGGCACTTGGCAACTCTGCCTCCCAATATACTGCTTCTTATTTAATTACCACTTCAAACAAAACTGCATTATATCCACAGTCAATGCTTTGCTTTCCAACAGGCAGAACAACATTGTAAAGAAGATTTAAGGCGCATCACTTTAACAGCCGTGGAAAGAGAATACAACATCCTTAGCAGAAAGGGATAGAAGAAACAAGGAAGGTGTGACAGGTTGCTTTAAAAGGGAGGGCGGGAGAGATAAAGAAATTATTAGTAAGGACAGCAAAGGAAGGAAGGGCACATAGAAGTGAAAGGATGTGGATCTTGTCCCTTCAGATTTTATGCTGAACATTGAAGGGGTATGATCTAAAACATCTTTCAAATTGATGCTAACATTTTATTCACACAGCCACAACTCTTGAAGCCTTGCAGTTACCAAACTGGAAACATACAGCACAAGGCACCTGATGTCTTTTGCTATTCTACTTAGGAAGCAGCAGCTACTCCCTTATCTGCCTGTCATTTTCTCCCTACTGTTCCGCTGTTGCAAGGTCCCACCAATGCTACCATTACTCCAAAGGAACAGAAAGGGCCTTAGGCAGTTTCTATCATTTGTGCCACTGTATTAGTAAAATCAGTGGAGGTTTATTTGATACAGTGAATGCATCAGCAGGCACAAGAGCCTTCTCTGCACCACACCACCTGCCACTCCGTTGTTTCTTCCAAAACACTGAATAGATGTGTTATGAGAAGGAGCTACGAAATCACCTGAGATGAGCAGACATAGAAAACCTTTATTCCAAAGTAAATATTTTTATACCGAAAATGGCAAATTTTGCCTTGATGTAGTAATACATGGATTGAGTTGGGATAGTATTTCTCTGCCTGTTTAAATTTGTATCTCTGCAACAGATGGAACGGAATAGTTGTAGCCGTAGGCCAAACTCTGAGAATTATTCTAGTATAGGCAATAATAATGATTACAAATGGCAAAATGAAGCAAAAGTTCAACTTTAACTCATCAATACATTATTCTCCTTCTTGCCACAGAAAACTTGGCAATAACTGCTCCTTGCTTGTGATCCTTCCTGAATGCAGCCAAAATCTCAGCATGGGATTTCTAAAAGTCATCTATGGGGCTCCAGAGCACATCTGGGCAGGAATTCTCATGTTTCTACTCCACAAACAACATCAACCTTTGGAACATAGCTAGGGAACATTTGTTCCTGAAAGGAATAAAAATTTAAATGATCTGTGTTTCCTACCGAACAGGAATTTCAGGATTTCCTTTCAAGTAAGTGAATGCTGGGAGACTACTCTGTAGCTGAGGAGTGCAGGAATGAAAGCACTGAAGTGCTGCAAGCTTAGCAACTCTGGGAATTCAGGTTCATGAGGTGGCACAAGTCAGAAACCCTGAAGTTTCAGCTGCCAACCAGCTGGTGCACAACTAAAGAACTTGGGATTTAGGAAAAAAGACAAATTCACCATACTGCCTGTAAAAGGCTAAGCAAATACAGAACCAGCTCTCCTGTGTTTTATGAAAGCACTTGGAATTTGTTTGCTTATTTTTAAAAAAAATAATCCATACTTACAAATTGCTTCTGAATGAAAATTGCGATCTTATGTCACTTAGGTATTTTACAAAATCCTTCCCACAACTAGTTTGAAAAAAACAGATGCAGAGAAAGAATTATATAAAAGGGTAAGCTCATCTCTACATGCAACATCCTTCACTTATACTTACCAGATTTCTTTTTGTGACAATATATTATAGTACCAAAGGAATTGCAACCCATTGACAGCTTTTTAGTCCTAAGAGAAGCAAGACAAGTGTAACATCACTGGGCTGTTAGGTACTTACCAGAGTGCAACAATACAGTACATTTTTGGGATTCTTACTGCTAGCACTTCCTTGCATTTTAGAGTGTTTTCAGGTTCTACAAAAGGTTACAAGGTCTATAGGCAGTTCATCTCCATTTTGCCTTATTAGAGAACTTGTGAATATCCATAAATGAAGTATGGGATCCAGCCAAGAAACATGTAATGGCTGGTTGCCTCTCAGGGGGAAATAAAAACATGAATATTTGGATGCTGCCTCAAGAAATTAGAAATTTTTCAAAAATAATTTAAAAGAAAAGATTACGTATTTTTTTTTATTCTTTTTCTCCTCAGATGCAATACCCCAATGGATAAGAAGCTACACATCCCTGTCAACATTTAGCTGCAAAGCCATGCAAATATTTAAATTGAGTTGGAAATCCCTGGAAGGCAAAACACCTTTTCAAGGTCTCAAAAATTTTATTAAATTACAGCTTTCTACACTATACAATCCTCTTACGTACCATAGAAAATAGTAGGTAAAGTATCAGATTAAATCAGTTGCACAGCCACAAGGCATAGTGCAATAAAGAATCCATTACCCAAATCATTTTATACCCAAGCAAATGGAAAATGTAAAGGCATTTACATTAGCGTCTGATGTGAATGTAAACCCTATGTTATTGATGAGGAAATGATAGTACAGCTGTCCACTCTGTGTGGTGATTGCAATACTGGGCCACCCATTTATCAAACTGCCTCTTTTTCTTAAAAAGGTATTAAATATGTGCATGAGCTCTGCATTATACAGTAGCAACAAAGCCAAGAAACATTCTTCTATTATTTGTTACCTGCCATCGATGCAAAATTGGGGGCTGAGAAGTTATTATAAATCATATTTTTTTCACTGAGTTTCTACACAAAGCCTACACATTTCTCTTAGAAATGTTTATTATTCCAGACTTGATCACGCAATGCAATCCAGTTGATAACCGTACTTGGGATTTTCTTGGGAAACAACCAGATGCTCATCTGGCCTTTTTTTCAGATGTGGAAACTCTCTGTCAGAAGGCCATTTATATAAGGCGCAAGAAGATGAACTAAAATGGGCCAAATTTTGCTTACTATATTCATGTGGATAGTTCAGCTGAAATAAGTCAGACTGCACTGTAAACAGGCTCCATCATCCATGAAATTCACATGCAGCAAACTGAAAACTAAAACGTAAGATGGAGTAAAACCAAAGAACATGCGTTGGTCCACAGTTGGACCATCTGGCATCAAGTTCCCTGATGTCAGTTTATGACCAGACACCTTCACGGATGGGCTACCAGTGACTCAACACTACACGTTCTCCTTTTTGCATCAGTGCGTGAATGGCAATTCCCCACCTAATTTTAGGGGACACTGAGGTACTAGCACTAGGACACAAATGAATGTAAAGCAGTGCTCCCCAGCCCCCATCACTAGGATCTATTAAATAGTTCACAGCTTTTTTCTTAAAAAGAGAACCACTTGTCCAACTACCATCCAAATCTCAATTCAGAACTTGTCATTCTGCCTTTCTAAGATTATCATCAAGCAAAGAAGAGAAAAATAAAAGAAAAAGAAAGTATTTCCCATCAGAGTCATTAAATTAGACTGATATGGGGACTACATTCTGCTGACCACAATTTGTGAATGAATACACAGCTGGCATAATTTATCATCATATCTCCTATGTTAATAAAAGATTATAACAAGTACTGCCATGTCAGGTCACATTCAAGATAGTTGATGACTGCTCAAGAACTGTTAAAATGCAAGAAAAAGACAGCCCTATCAAAATGAAAACAGCCCTTTAAGAACATTATTTCAGTGTTTCTCAATTTCTATTACCAACTCGGCTGGTGAGAAGTGAGATACCAAAGTCATTTCCCTTTCTCGTATATAATGACAATGGTTGATTTTCCTTTTTTAATGGAAACCACTGTATTATTCATTTTGTTTCCATTCTTATTTCAAGATCTGTTTTTGTAAACAGTCACTGAAATGAAAACTAATGCATACATCAAAAAGACTAAAGGCTAAATAAAAAAACAGCCTAGCATTCCTCACCCCTATAGACACAATAAAGTCTCTCATCTCACCATGGTTAGAAGTGCCTTTCGGAAAATAAAGCTAAACAGATCTACACCTTTCACTTTCACAGCTCCACAACAATGGTACCTCACAGAAATAATAGTCTGCTATGGTCCTGTAGCAATGGATTTTATAATAGTCTATCCAGTTGGAAGTGCTACCATTTGACCGGAGAACAGTATATGTAAAGCCTGCTTTAAGAATAGGAAAGTAATGTGAATGAATACAGTCCTGTAAGTCTGACCTCAGGAGCATGGGAGAATTTAGAACAAATTTTGAAAGGAAGGTTAATGAGTGACAAGGACATAAAGGCAACATGGGCTAAAATTCAAAGAGTTCTCCAGGCTGACATGGTAAGATGGTCCATGTTTTAGACAAAGACAAAAGAAATTCAGTTAGTCTCATATAGCTGGACTTCATGAAAGCATTTCCAGTGGAAACCATTTGTTAATTTAGAAAGAAGTAGCTGGTGGGTAGGCAGCTGGGTGAAGGAAAAACAGCAACAAGAAGTATTAAGGGGAAGAATGTCAGACAGCAGGGAGCTTGACTACTGGAGTTTTTCAAGGACAAACCTAGTTTAGCATTTTCTTTAATAACCTTGGCATAAACAAGTGGCTAATGAGAGTCAGTGATTCGGGGTGTCATTGCCAACACAGAGAAGGATTGCAATAACTACCCCAAAAGAAATAGATTTCTTTGGTGACAAGAAATGTGAAATGAGTCCCACGTGAATGAAAAAATATTGTGACTCTGCACTAGGGAGCTAACTGCAAACACTCCTGCAAGAAGCTGAGAGCTCATCAATAAGAAATTGCTAAGGTGGAGAATGTATGGTCTGTAAGACTCAGCTATGAAAGAGACAAATGTAATGTTAGGAAGCATCAATCAAGGCATTTTCAGTAGACAGAGAAGTATTAACACCACTGCACAAGAGCTTTCTTTCAAAAACTGCATGTGATAATGTCTTCAACATTCAAGACAGAGATTCACAAACCAGAACAGGGCAAAGAACTGCTGCCACAATCCAGAAGTATGTATCTTACAAAAGACAGTCAGGTAAACCAAGATGTTTAGCAGTGGTAGACAACTGGGATGTTATCTGTAATTAGAACAGCATAAACAGGTAGGAAAAAAAGCTTGTTAGAATAAAGAAGAATAAAAGACATAAAACAAGAATAAAAACAATAATAAAAGAGGTATAAACTGGTCATTAGGCTGAAAATGAGCAGCACTTCCTCAGGGATTAGGACAATTTGGTTGCAGAAGAGACAATGAGAGCATCTGAAGCTAAGAAACCCAACCCATGCTGCTGGGTACAAGACACAGTAACCTCCTGTCACTCCACACAAGCGAAGAAGCCTAAGATTAAAATGCATTCTATGTACTCACGGTGCCTGACAGTGCTGCAGTGACAGAGAGCAAAAGGACAAAGTGTTCAAGGTGTCTTATCCATCAGAAAACAGAGTCATTACATTAATGGTGGTGCTTGATATAATATAGCCTACAACAGCAAGGGACTCAAACTGACACTTTCAATTGTGTGTGTGAATGTGCTGCCCTGCATTTGTTCATAAATAAAGTAAATAATAACAATATCCATGGAATACTAGAGAAGCAAGCAAAGCCTGCAATTTTATTTACTTTATCACATTTCAGGAATCAAAAGCAGTAAAAAGCAATTTAGAAGAGATTAGTGGGTGCTAATGCTTTCACTGCATTAGAGGACAGCCACACTGACATAATGTCTTAGGCAATGACACTGATAAATAAAGACAGAGTAGTGAATCAAAAGACATACAGACCTTCTCTAGAAACATTCCTGGATGATGAAATGAATGATTTCTGTGTATAATGTCTGAAGTGATTTTTTCCAAAGTGTGCTTATTCTTATAAAATCCTAGGCACTAATGAAAACAGATGTAGCAGACCTTCCCCTATCAGTACAGTTGGCTGAGCACAGCACACACAGTGCTATCAAGCTAGGAAGCCTGATTTAAAAACATTACAGTAAACAAATTAATAAATCTCCACAGTCTTAGTAACATTAAAAAAAAAAAAAACATTTAAAAATTGTTAAATATTTTTACAAGTTAAACTTTGTTAAGGAAGATAGTTTCATGCTGTCCATACTTCGATAATAAATATAGCACTGACATGCCTGTATCCCCTTACTCAGTGTTAATAAGAAGTACTTAGGAGTCGTCCAGCACTTCTTACTATCAACTGGCATCAAATCTAGGTTGACTCTAATAGCACACAAGTGATTGTGCTGGCAATGGCGGGGGATTTGCTTTGTTTCTCCTGAAAGGGAGAGGCAGCCAGTAACTACCCACACAGATGCAGATTTGCCACAGAGGATTAAAAAATAAAATAAAATAAAACAAGTGAAGGAAAATTGAAGGAAAAGAAAAGAAGTCAGTAATTTTCCTGAAAGGACATTTAACATTGACAGCAAATTCCAGTGTGCGTTTAGTCCAGTTTGTCTGAGCCTGACATCACAATCGCACCAATGCAGAGCAGCCCATTCCCCACACCCCCTCCAGGCCCGGCTGCTCAGCACTATTATGGCTTTGACACTTGAGGGAGACTGTCTCAAGAAAGTACTATTAATTTCTGAGGTGAAATACCAAAGATTGACACTCACGGTTATTTCACACAATAAGTTCATTTAATAGCATTCAGGGACAAGCCAAACAAAAATGAGGTTTGGCCTCTTGAGTACACGTATAGGGAAGCTTACAATGAACCACCATTTCGTGCATCAAACACAACCCACACCTCACACAGAAACACTGTGTTTCTGGGATTACCGGGAGGTCTGGGATTCCCTGGATGCATGCAGGGACAGGAGAAGAGCGGACTAAAGGGACAATTAGCTTTCTTCCCATTGAACAGCCTCCAATGGCTCCCACAAATCAATTTAACATGGCTGATACGCTGCAGAAAAAGAAATCCCAAACAAAATCCAGCACTGCTGAAACTAGATGCCTGCACAATACATGCTCTCCTGGGTAATCTGCAGCATTCCAAACACTGCCACCACATCCCTGCAAAAGGAGGTTAATACTCATCAGCAAGAGAAAGAATATCCTTTTCTTGCTCACAGCTCTGACTGGGACACGATGCAAAACAGCAGGAAAGTTGCCCACTTCACTTTGACAAACTGCTCCATGAGTGTATGTTAACTCCTTCAGCATCAACTGCACTCGGTCCCCTTTTGAGCCCTGTCTGAATTGGGCAATTCTGCCAGCCCAGCATTTTATTGTGAGGCTAGCAGAGCCGTGGGGGTAGAAGATAAGACAGGTTGGGTATTGCTCAGACAGGTTTCTGAAATGTAGCAGGAGCTGCTGCTGCCTGGGGATTCCTGCAGCACTGCTGAAAATGTGGACCAAGGGGCCGCTGCTTCAGACAGCTGAAAGATGCCATCAAGCAGCTGACTTCCAGCATCTCACTCCCGTGGCAGAGCTGAACCCTGGGGTCAATGGGAACTAGGAGACTTCCTAACCCCAGAGGTAAGAATTTGCCTCCATGACAAGGAGGGTTTGTTGGGTCAAAGCAACCCTCATCAGATGCTGAGGTCAACAGGGGCTAAAAGACTACTTGGGACCAGAAAGGAAGATTTTATTTATCTTCATTTGCCTGAAGCAGACAGGGATTTATCAAGGGGAGCTCAGAGTTTTAAAGTTTTACCCTCGTCCCTTGAACACAGTACTGGCAGCTCGCACAGTCCAGGGTGCTCCAGGGCACAGCAGCTTCTCTCCATCTCTTTCAAAGCCAAAGAAATGCAGCACTGACAGGTGGTAGGCAGGGGCATGCGTGTCCTATTCCAGCTGCATAACTGCCACTGCAGGACATGACCCCAACCCATGATGTAGCCTGAGAGTTCAACAACCTCCCCACCTTTGTTGTCCGAGCACTCATTCGTCAGTGTTATAAAAGCCCAGCAAAGCACGGGGGACAAAGCTGAACTGCAAAATTCTGCAGAAGGTCCTGGGTTTACATTAACCTCCTCATGCTTATCCATATTATTCAATATAAAAACATGCTTTCTTCTTAAAACTATGGCCTGGGATCTCTGAATTTTGAAATTTGTAAGTGAACATAAGAAAAGGTAATTAAAATGAGGAGAAATTTGAGGTAGTTAAGATCAAGATAATGTATCACAGAGCAAATGAGAGAGCAAGACCTTTATGGAAATGTTGGATTTACTTAGTGAACAATTTGCACACTGAAGCTTTAAAAGTGTTTTTCTTGCATGTATATAATGTCAGTCTAATATATGAAACCACAGAGCTGGTTTCCTCTTATTTCTTGTCTTTAAATTACTGCAACTCATCTTTAAACCATACCTAACTGATTTTTTTCCCCCAAGGTACACAGTCCACTGACTGCTACCACCTTGGAATCATACCCATGCACTATTAGAAAACGTTTTGTGGACCTATATGGAGGACTTAAGAAGTGTAAGGAAAGCTGAGATTTGAGATTAAGCCAAGCAGAATTTTCCAGTTCATCTGCTGGTATAAAAAACTTCATTTATTTTCTGCAAAAAACGACTAATTTCCCATTGTCAGACAGCATGGCTGCAAACAAACACTGTCCTTCTGCAGTCATTGATCACAGGGACTGCTGCATCCAGATTTCCAGTTGCACAGCCAGATGGCTCTGAGTGAGCTGCCCCACTGCTGAACCAATATGGGCTGGGAGAAAGGAGGAATATTAGAGAAGAAAACCTAAAGGTTGCTTCAGAAGGAATTTCACCTGAAGTAGCCTCTCTGGCTACAGCCCCGTTTCTCAGCTGAGAAAAGGAAGGCAGAGTAAGGGCACGTGACCATGAAAGCCCGTGAGGAGCAACCCTGCCTGTAAAAGTCCAGGACAACAGGAGTGTTTTCCAAAACTCAGGCAGCAGCATATCGCCACCACAAGTTCTCTGCTTCACAGAACAAAGCAAGACTTCCTCGCTAACATATAAAATGTCAGGGCTTCAAGTGAACATTCAACTACCACAGCGCTGGTGGAACTGGACTGTGCTGTGAAGGAGGAGGCAACGTGCCAGCTCGTACAGCCTGACAACTCAAGGACAATTTCTGCTGGATTTGGTCAGCTGAGGTTCACTGATGGGTCATGTGACTCGTTCCCTCTTACCAACCAACAAAAGGGTTATTTCTTCCTGCTGATTTAAAGCCTAGATGATCCCTCCAGAAGATTCATCAGCAGTAATACTAAAAGAGTCTAAAACAAAGCTGGGCCTCCCTCCTTCAGTGAGAAAGGGAACTTTTTCTCCCAAGATTGTTATGAACTTCCACTGTCATTCAGGAAATCCAGATTCCCTGGCTTCGACTGGTCATTTGGCAAGGAGTCATTAGTTGTTTAATTATCTCCCAAGGAGCAGCAAAATGACAGTGGAGAATGCATTTGGAAGGCTGAAAGGCAGCACCTAATGACAAGCCTGTATGCTGCTGAGCAAAATCTGCTTCCTGTGATAACTGCTTGCTGCTTTCTGAACATTATCTGTGAAGTCAGAGATCTGATCTTCACCCACAGAGGCAAAGACAAGAAGGACAGTGACTGCACAAGTACTGTTGCAGATTCTCCATACCCTGAACACAGGGAAAGACTTGCTGAAAGGCAATGCACCAAGCAGTAAGGCATGCAGTGCTGTTATCCATGAAACCAGCCTGTATCCAACAAGACTTGGAAGGGCAGTAGTACCACTGCAAGCAGTTTCAAAAGCCTGTGCTGCCCTGAATTATGAATGCCAGCCTAAAATCAGGTCAGCTTTTGTCTGCAATAAACAAATATTTTACCAAACTGTCAAATATCAGAAAACTACTCCCTCAGACTGCAAGGTTTTATTAGGTGGGTGCACAACAAATTAAATGTACCAAGGCTTACTACAAAGACCCTGGTCTCTGCTTCTGTGACAGCTGAGTCCAGGGAACTTTCATAAGTTTTGGTCCAAATGTCATATATACACTGCAATAAAACAATATTAGTTTCTCTAACAGCACCGTGCAGTCCAGTGTCTTCAGATGGGGATATATAATGTCAGTTTTTCAGGATGTAGAAAGTAAAAGACCAGAATGACCACAACTGATGCTGATTTTCCCTTCAAAGGCTGCTGAGGTCAAGTTTTGCAGGGTGTTGTAATGCTCTGAACCCAATTTTGATGCTTTCAGGCCACTGCAATGACACAAAAGTCTTAGTGTCCATTCTTCAACTCTTCTCATGACCAAGGCTCCATGTGTTCAGAACAGGAGACACTTGCTATCAAGAATTGTTATCTGTTATCTGTCTGTTATCAACACATAGTGTGTGCAGTGGTTGCTCTGCCCCACGGAAAAAATATAATTTCCACTTTAACCAAAAGCATTGAACCAGGCTGTTATGAATGAAAAATACCATGGTGTGTGACATCATGTAGAGAAGTAGCACAAGTCTTGGATTGCCCTACTGCATCTGCTTAAACAGGAAATGTAAAAGCTATGAATGCAGCAATAAGAGACAGGACTGTAATTCTACGAAGGCCAGGTGAAGGGCAGGTTATGAACAACAAGGAGCAATCCAATTTGGTTACATAGCTAAGGTAAAATTTACAATGGCTATCAATCCTCATGCTTTAAGGCATAAACTGAGCACCATCTGGGGCCAGAAAGATATTTCCCTCTGTGGTACACTATAATACAATTGGCTGCATGTATTTCTTCCTCTGAATCATCACATATTGGTTACTGTCAGAGACAGGATACTAGACTGTATGGATCACTGGTCTGTTCCAGACCAGCAATTTCTAAGTTGTTCATTTTCTTCAGAGTCCTTACAGATTACAATAATGTTATTAATACTGCAGCAGTCATTTTCCCAACATAAAGTAATAGTTCCTCTAATTCTGAAACAAATACCAATAGCAACTTAAATAATTCCAACAACTGATCAAAAGTACTAGTCTACATTTTTATGGGGTCTGAGTGATTTACTAGTTCTTTTTTGGAAAATGAATTTCACCATCTAATTACTTGTATTTTTAAATTACACATCAAGTACATTATCCAGCATTCAATTTAACAATAGCTGTAGTATGAAGAAAAAGCCCCAATGATGTTTAAAAAAGTAATTTAGAATTCAGCTTTGAATTTATTTTAAAGAAAAGATGTAAGTATTGTCTTCCTGACTGAGATTTATTAACATTCCCCCTTTCCATTATCTGAACATCTCACTTGCCCTAAAGCACATCTGTAAAGACAGTGAGAGACTGCATGCGTTTTCTATATCCATAAATTACAGATGTTGCTCTGAGCTACTCATCTATCAAGACAATTTTCCATAAGAGTAAGACCAACCTGGAAAGTATCCATCTACCAGAGAATATGGAAAATAATTAGTAAAAGCACACAGTCTGCAGACCTAATTTGTTTTACTGGGAACATTCTCTACCCAAAGCTTTGTAATAGGGTGTGACAGAACACAGGGAAGCAAATCAAAGCCCAAATAACACTTCTGGGTATCAAAACAAAGACCTTGATGCCTCAGTAACATGCTGTTGTCTACACTCACTGCTATAACAAACTCAGTAAAGAGGATATGGATGACACCTTCTGTAATTAGTAACTTATGCTGGGTCATATTTTCCATCTAATAGCATTATGCATATATTTTACAGGTTAGCACATCTGTTATATCTTGCCTACATATATCATAATTATATTCAGTTCCATGAACACACTATATGCATCTATGGAAGACAGAAGACCTGTATCTAATATAATATGTGATTATCCTAAGCTGAAGTGTATAGAACAAAAGGCAAATTGAGAAGAAAATGCAAGCAGCAGTTTTACACAGAAAGATTCTGCCATCAGAGAGCCCAGTTACTGTATCTTAACCTTTCCACTTCCATAGGCAATTGAAAAATGAATAAATGCTGAAAAAGCAGATAACAAGATTAAGAACACAGTGCCTTTTCCAGACTGCATAAAATACAGAACATGATTTAACTGTACAGAAAGAGGGAAAATAGTACTTGTGAGAGATAAAAGAAAGACATACACTTGAACACTTAATGCCAATCATGTGCTTATCCTAAACAGAAGACAAATACTATATTACTACCTTCAGAACTGGGTGAAAGAAAAAAATGACAGAGCTTCCACGTATAGAGGAATGTCCCTTCTTCACTTAATTTTTATTTCAGAAATAATAAAGTACCCTAGGTTCCCTCCTGGGTTCTCTCTTGTACAATCACTACAAAAGTAATTGCTACCCTTTGTTTTGTGTAGCATTTTTGTAAAGATGAAACTACATATTTCTAAACCTATGAGAAGTTGTTGGGTTTCTTTCCTTCTCACCCAAACAGAAATCTTTGGTAGAAAGAAGAGTACTTCAATTCCATGCTGACTTATGGAAACAGAACAGAAAATTATATGGGAGCAGCTGTAACACATGGTACAACAATTTGGTTTCCCCACAGTCAAATGAAGAATGTCTTATGAAGCACGGGAAGGAAAGGAAACACAATAGAGTAGAAAAGATTAACTTTTCATAAAATTATCACCAGCTAGAAAAGAAATGCTCTGTATCAATGGTTCCATCTCGCAGTCCCGTGGAATCTACCTAAAATTTCCTCACCAACCAGACTGCATCCAGCAGGCAAGACTTTGAAAACTGGCTGCCTTTCAGACTTATATCTGCATGTAGGTACTTATGTCAGTGCCTGGATTTTCTTAAACACTGAACACTGAGTAGTCCTCTGCAGATTAAAATAAGAACTGCTGGGTACCCAGCAGGAAAAAAATATAAAAAAAAAAAATAAGAAAATTGCACTTATTTGGAAGTCTGACTTTTAAAACTCACTTTTAAAAAATTACCTTGGTTTGTATCATTACAGTTAAAGGACTGAAAGAGACTCCCTTTGGAGTCCATCTGTGCAACTCCTAACAGGCTGCAAGAATACCTGCTGAAAAGAGACAGGCACTGCCTCTGTTTCAAGCATGAACACATTTTTCCCTCTACAGTATTCCTAACCCTTATGCATGTGGAGAACAAGAGACCAGAGCTAGAATTACACCTATTTTACTGGAAAAGAGTGACAATAAGATACTGGGCACACTCCTCAAATTAACACTGTATAAGTTTAATGGTGCAACTACCTTTAAACTTTCTATTTAAAACATCACTACTTCTTATACAAATGAACTATTGCTCTTCACACTTCTAATACCATCAGCCTAGAAAGAGGAAAGACTCTGACCACTACATTTTTTCATCATAACAGTACAACCTTTTGCTTGATGGTGTCAATAGAAAAAACTCAAACATTCTTTTCTTTAGTACTGAAGCCCTAATAAAAATTTACAGAATTAAAGTTAAAATCTGAAAAGGCAGTAAATCATCTACTGTAAACACAAAGAAATCGAGGGCAGTTTAAGTGAGGCAATATCTTTGATGCCCTCATCATCAGTGAAATCTGAGAAAATACACAGAAATATGTTGTGTGTGTCCTCAGAAAACTGAAATACAGTTAATTAAGAAACAGAATTTTGCCTTTTCATCCTTCTAATAATTCTCCCTCTTTCTCACTGACATGTACACAGAGTGATAAGAGAATGGAGGGTTTAGGTCACTGTTGCTAAAGGCATTATTTTCTACCACTTTTCCCTCCCACAGTGCTATGGAGAGCTTGCAGCTCTTGTCTGTCCTCACTACATATTATCCTCCTCATACACACACTGATACTTACAAATAAGGAATGTGGTTGACCTGGCAACAGGATGTTCATTTTCTAATTTATCCACCATTTCTTTTAATAACATTAGTCTCGGCTAAGTAGAGAACAGTTCCAGCGTTACACAATTTTGCATGTGTCTAGTTATACCAAGTACAAACAGCAATCCCCAAACATTCCACGTTGTGCGATAGACTTCGCTATCAAGAACGTGTTTCTACCAATCAGGAAAACAGACCATCATAATCAAATCCTTCTACCTAACTTTTATAATTAAATATTTATCTTAGGATGTTTTTTTCCTCAATTTTCTTGCTAGGATCAGAAGGATCGAAAATTATGCCCTGCAAAGAAGCTTCTGGGCAGGTAGTGGTCTTGTGAGAGGAAGGGAAAAAAAAAAGGCTATTAGGCTACAGAAGGCAAAAGACCTGTCCAGGATGGACCAATGCCTGAGAAATCTCTGATCAGCACAAAGGCCTTACTTGTGATAGTAAAGTGATAGCAACTTATGTAAGGGAAGACCTTATCCCATCTCTCCCAGCCTTGAAAAATAAGAGGAACCTTAATATCTGAAAATCTTGATTTGGGATGTCTAACCTAAGGCAAATTTAGAAGGCCTGGATTTTTCAGAAAGAACGATCTGCATCATCTGAAATGTAAGCCTGTAATTAACGACACTCCTGAAAAACACAGCTTAACAGGCAGGTGAGCCTGTGTTCCCACTCTGCTATAATGATTATTTTGCTCACACTCTGTATCTATTCCTCTAACCTTTTTGTACAGCTCTAATGACCCAATTTGAATTTGCCATATGACTCAGTGGTCTCTGTAAGAAAGATGTCATCAAGATGCAGTCAGTTGTGCCACAAGCAGTCTGTGCCACATCTTGAGCTTAATTCCTCAAATAAGCGGCACTATAGATAGGGTCTGATCATTATCACAAGTGCCATCCTGCTCACAAGACATTCAAACCTTTCCAGCGTATCTCTGCAAGATTTTGTAGACAAAACCACAATACACAGCACAAATCTCTTCTTAATAAAGATGACTGCAATCCCCAAGGCTATTTGTGCAAGCTACTGTTGTGGGTGCGTATTGGTTGCCTAGACAGTAGCTCAGCACCAGCATCTAACTTTGTACAAAACAGGTAAGAAGATTCAGTACTTTCAGGCATCAAATACTTAACAATCAGAATAACCATTTTATTCTGTTTGATTACTTCCCCCAATTCTTTCCAGTTAAATCAGGCTGCCAAGCATATTTTTAATGTACGTAGCAAAGTGTAAAATTCAACAACATATATTCCTTTAAACTGAAATTTTGCATCTTGCAAAAGCAGTGTATTAAAAAACAGCTAATTTGAAGGAAGTGTTTGCCAGTAAAAGCTGGGACAGAGCCAGAAAGTTACAGTCTGCAAGGATTTTAATGGCTATGAAATGTTTGGTACTCTGTCGTGAAAGTAGTTAACAGACTCATTTTTCCTCTCTAGGGGGCTACACTCAAACACTTGCAGGTGTGAGACCTGAGTGTATGGGTACGCTTGTCCACACCTGAAGCCATTTGCCCACCACACAGTTTGAGCAGCACTGCACTGCTCAGGAGCACTGAGGACTAGTGTGCCTGTAAGTCAGGATTTTAAGTAGTATCAGCAGCATACTGTGATGAATGCGCAGCACATCAGTTCACACTCCTGCCTGCCTCTAGACTGCAGCGTCTGTTCTTCTCACAGATAATGATTGAATTTGATGGCTATATTCTCCAGAGCCTCCTCCCTCCAGCACTGCTTCACACCTGAACAAACTCAAGTGCAAAATGCTTCCACTCCGATTTGGTAGCAGTTAGACTACTGTCTTTACAGGGTATAAACAACATGCAAGATGGCAAAAGCTCAAGCTCTGTACGTAGCAACTCAGGAGATCCATAGCAACTACATAAAAAACATCTTCAGTTTTTGCATTAGCAACATTACTTTTACCACAGTATCAACCAGGGTACCCACTGGCTCCCTTGATAGGTAGAGATACCCAAATAAGGCAAGACACTGGCAATAAGTCTGTATATTATACAAATAAAAATTTTGAAATAGCTACAAACCATAGTTGGTAAGTCCTTACCAATATTTATTAACAGAAATCACCTATAAGAACCAATCCAAGATGTTCACAATACACAGAAATTGTTACTTGATAAGGAAAATCTAAACTGGCAATTACAGGCTCAGTCCTAAACTAGCTTGATATAGAACTGCAGTCAAATTGTTTTCCCCTAGCATGAGAATACATCTTTTAGGTTCTTGTCAGTCTGGAAGCAAACCGATACAGAAAAAAGCCTGCAGATACCTGATCATCCTTTTCTGGGCAGAAGAAAGTTATCTTCTTTGCACATTGTTGACCTAGGACATAGCTATATACAATCTGGAAATACTGCTGGGCATTATTAATGTCACACATTGCTTAAATGATAAAAAGATGTTTGACCAACAAGCATATCCAGTCCTTTCCCAAAATACTGCTGATGTTTAGACTGTCTCCTCAGCACCTTTATGATTATTTTAGCAGCAGCCAATGTTAGCACACAGGTACAAAAATAACTCTTTATTCAGCTGATTCAGATAAGGAGGCAGGGTTTGTAGAAAAGCCTGGAGGGCTTCCTAGCAGCCAAAACAGTTGCCTGGCTGTATTACTTGCAGTGGGAGTGTCTATGGGTGTAAATCAGGGACAGCACTTCTGGTATCCCCGACGTCATCAGGTGTATTCTGTCCTACGAACACTCCACAGGTGCACTCACATCCTGTGCAAATCACAGAGTCTTCATGGTTGGAAAGGACATCTGAGATTACCAAGTCCAACCACACACACACAAAAGACCCCCACAATTTTGGCCACTAGAGCATGCCCTGAAGTGCCACATCTACACGTTTCTTAAGTATCTCCAGGGATGGTGACTCAACCACCTCCCTGGGCAGGCTGTCTCTCTGCACAGCTTCACTTATCCTATATGCTCTACCAAAGAGGTCTTCCAGGTTCTCTTACAAATTCTCTGACATTCCTGTTCTAAGCTAGATGGGTTTGTAGGTTGTGTGTACTAGATGAAAACTTCTGCTGCTTCTCAGCAGCGGACGCCAGACGTGAAACCCAGAAATACACAATGCTCACAAGCTATCCCACCAGATACAACACAGGTGTGCTCACTGTGAATGTGTCTGAAATACTTCTGACCAATAAAACAAATCATGTGAGGAAGCCACCGTGTGGTTGTGAGGCAGCCACCTCACTGCCACCTGTGAGGAAGTTTCTTCCTGTCTCAGCACTCTAAGAAATGGCAGGTTTGATGTTGCCACCCCAGAGATTCTGCATGCTGACGGGGGAGTACATGCTGAAATTTCCCTTTACAGCAACAGCCCCTTCCTCATCACCCTCCTCATGCCTTCACAGTGACCACCTGACACTCCTTGTTAGACTGAATAAGCAAAGGAAGGAGCATGCCACCTCCTCAGATGCATTTCTTGATGAGGCAATTCCCTTTCTCCTCCAGAGAAAATAAAGCAGTCAATGGGGCAAAAGCATCCCGTGGGCTCTCAGCTGAACCACACCAGCCTACTCATTGTGTTAGAGAAGGAGATGATACAGCTTTTCCTCTTGACACCTGCTTTTATGCAGGTGTGGAAGAAAACTGGTCATCAGAAACATGGATCCCTGCTGAGTGAGGGAAATTAATTCACACATGCTTCTATCTGATTCACCTTGTTCAGTATGTACTCAGAAAAATCAAAGGACAATGATTTCTATAGGCTCCAGTAGGGTATCATGATATTCTCAAACCACTGCTGCAGCTTCTGAGAACAGAAACTTCTCCCTGTTTCCCATGACTGCCCCAGGCAATTCTCTGCTGCACTCTGGAATTCCTGCTCCTGGCCAGCAGCAACTCCTGCTGAATGCAGACCATCAACTACAGAAACATTGTTGCCCAAGTCAGGAAGAAAACCCTTCCAAACTATTAGTATTTAGCAATGGAATGTTCAGAGTTAGTTAACTATCACAGCAGAAGGTTCAGTCAACCACTAGCTGCTTTCAGCTAACCACGTAATCCTTTAGTATTATCTGTCTTTAAAAACTAATCTCTTCAAACAAGGTAACCATTGGTATCTGAAAATTTACTTTTTTAGCATGGCACTTCTTTCGTATTTTTTCTAGTTACAGAAAGATTTTTATAGAATTTCCTGGGGGACTTGGGGGGTGGGGGCAGTACTGACCATGCACCTGGTCCCTGAAACTTCATAAATGGCCTCCATCCCTCCTGTAATCTCCACAGTCAAGACGGAGGATTAGGTAGTGTTTGGGGTAAAATTCTCCTTAGCACTGAGCCCTAAAGATGGTCTTTTTAATAACTGTAAAATGTGCAGAGGGAATAGATGAACTAAAAGGTTTAATGGACAACTTGCATTTTAGTGTGTTCCACAAGGACCAGGTTGTTTTACATCCTATACCTACAGGTTTGCTGAAGGTGGTTTAGAATTTCCATTTCAATCAATGAATAGCTTTTATCTGTGCTCTTCCCAAAACCACATCCATTATATGGGGACACTAGATTATATAAACTTGATTTCAAGATATTAAATCATTGTCTGGGAAAGGCAATACTTTGTGAAGTTACGCAGATTATTCTGTAGCATCAGTAGCATACTACTATGTAATCCTCAGTATCATCTCCTATTCAAAATTTTTTTTCAAATAAACCACATTTTGTAGAGAGGTTGGGACTGGAGGTTTAGGGCAGCTTTGTGCAACAGTTTTGTTAGGGAAATTAACACCTTGGTGCTTTCTTTGTGCAGCTTTGGATTTGAAATCTCTCTAGAGGGGTAGTTTGGAAGGATAGTCATTGTTTAATTAGTACTTTTCTCAATTAGCATCTGGAGTTAAAGATCCACAAGTAGGTATATATCCAAGAAATTCTCAGAAGAATTACTTACCAGTAACTGAATATGCAGAAGTTCATAAAATTGCTCAGCCTCCCTCACTTCAGCTTCTTCAGAGACTTTCTTCCTTTAAATTAGCAAAAACAAATGCAAAGTAAGCAGGACTGCATGCTCTTCTTCTACATCCATGCTCAAAGAGTACAAAAGAGAGGCAGCTATAAAATCACTTTCTTTTTCAGTTCCTAAACTCAACACTCGCATACCTAAGAACATATGCAGGTAAAGTGCATTCGAAAACTACAATAATATCATTAACCACAAAAGGTCAATACGGTCCTACTTAGGCATGCATACAGCTGGGCTGGGTCTCAAAACTCTTAAGGACCAACAGCTGCTCAGAACCCTGGAAAAATCTGGATATTGCATACAGATTTGGAAGCCAAAGCTTAGGTATTAATTCAACTATACAGAGACTTTCACAGCTTCTGAGGAAACCACCCTCCCTAGAAGACTCTGATGCACATCTTGTTTAGTCAGCACACAACTACTACTTGGTGAAATAGCATACAACAACAACAGGCAGAAAGAAACAGTACAGAGACTTGGGTAGAAAAAAGAAATCCTTCATGCCACTCACCAATTATTAGCTGGTTTGAACTATTACTTCAAGGACTTTGAAGGACTCAGTTAGCTTGATTCTTTAGAGACTTTAGGCAAAACTAAGCCAAACCACTGCACTAAAAATTATTAAGGTCATATTCTTACTTACTTCACTTCAGTGTAAAGGTTTGCTTATGGAGGGCTGTCTCTACCCACAGGAAAAGCAAGCTGTTCCATAGTGTACCATACTGTTGGGAGGAGCAATACAGATCCAACTCTTACTTCACCTCACCTCTGCAAGGACAGCTATGCTGGCAACTGCTCCAGCATTACTGAGCAAGGAAGGGGCTGGAGTACTTAAGGTGGTGGTTACCTGGAGAAGGAAGGAAGGAAAGGTGGCTCACATCGCTGGCTCTCTCCTTACAGCAGCAATGGCTTTCCTGTCCTGGCCTTCACCCTCAGAGCAGAGAATCACGACTTTGCCTTCACCTCTGAGATGCCCTAAGCCAGCTTTGTGTATGAGTATCTGAAAGTAAGACAGCTCAAGGTAACTGTACTAAAATCATTAATTTTTATATACCATTATTGTATATAAGTACACAAACAGACTAACAATTTCTAGTTCAAAATCATCTATGGCAGAGACAAACTCGTCGTTATGCTGAGCGAAGCCATGATGAGGAATCTTTCTCTTTTAATTCTTAACAGGTCTGAAGAACAAAGTCATCCAATATTGAGGGAAACATAATTTCCAACATTCTTAGCAAAATGAGTGTATGTCAGTTGTAATTTCATTTTCTGGGCAAAGAATTCCATTTGTATCATGCCAAAGACAAGAGAAGGCCACGGGTGTTCCTCAAGACAACTGGCTCTTTGCCTTTTCAAATGAGACAGTCAATAAGAAACCAGTCAGAAAACCAAAGAGAGTAGTCTGAGCGGGGACACACACTGCAAGGCATGTTTGCACCAACTGCCTCGTATCTTCCCCCTGTTTGGATGTAAACTGTATTCCAGGTCCCACACCACTTGCTGCCTAAGGAAATAGTGTTAAATCATGAGTGAGCACAGGAAGGCTAGGGAAGGGGAATGCCAGTTGCACAGCTTTTACAGTATTCCTTTTATCAGACAACTCTCAGGGCAAAATACCTGTTGTCTCTTGCTTTCTTAGCTGGGAGTATGGTGCCTTTACTGGGAGCTAGCTGTTGATAAGAGGGAAATAATGGTAAAAGAACAAATAATATAAAACTCTGGAGCAGCAGCTCGTAGGGGAACCCAATCTACTCTTTATTCAGCAAACAGGAAGATTTTTCCCCTCCCACTCACACAAGCTCCCCCTCCCCAAACAACTCTCCACAGCAGCTATCTAATTAACAATGCCAGCACTGGTGTGGGAGGATGAGCTTGCCTCTGAGCTCAGCTCTGCCCCATGGCAGAGTCATGCTTTATTACTAATGCACCAGTTTGCTGCTGATCATGGAATAGAAATAAAGATTTAATCAGGGTACATATGTATGTTTTTGTTAATCTAATTTTCCCTGCAACTAGGGCAGAGTAGGAAAAAACAAAGACGGTTTCACTGAAGAGAGAGCTTTTCATTACAGCTATCGTGTTTAGGAAAACCAAAAATACCTATGAAAGCCCACTCTTTCAAGTCTACACAAAGAGCCTCACACCTAAGTACCAAAAAATAATGAACAGGAGACAGATTCAGTAAAACTGCTAACACATAATACAGCAATGCAACTAGGAAACGCTAATAACTGCATATTTACTCTCTGAGAATAAAAACATTAGTGTGCTAAAAACATACATAATATTTTAGCAATCACAATCAAGCAAGATCAGAGCCTCAAAGATTCTGCACTCTTAACAGAAGCACGTATTTACAAATATATCATTAAACCAAATATTTAACATGCACACGAGAGATATCACCAAGCAAGCTTAATTCTGGTTTTCTTTTGTTCTTCAATTTCTACTTGCTGAGAAAAAACCTGGTACCCCAGGCCACAATTCCTGCTCCTTCCCTCTATTTTCATTCACACCCCCCACTCCAGCTCCTGCTCCTTTCTTCCTATTACAATCATCTTGCTTGCTCCTGCCCTCCCATCCCTTTGGCACTGTTCAGCCTCAGCTCTGCTTGCCCTCACTTCTCCCACGCATCAGTCCCTGCTTCTCTACCCCTACTCCTCCAAGGACCCCTACCTTCTCGTCCACCTACACGTCCCCTTTTCCAGCTCCCACCCCTCCCTCTTTGTTCTCCCCAATTCCTGAGGCCCCTCCTGGGGTTTCTGCCCCCAACCTCCCCCCCTCTGCATGCAGTCATGCCAGCTTTCCTTCAGGCTGCAATGGCAAGAACTCTGAGGAGACAGGGGGAAAATCAGTCCTGGCACTACATACTGCTGCAACGGGAAAAGATTAAACACAACCAACCAGTCTGAGCAACCAACTCAGACCCAAAAGCCCTAGGAAAAAGTGTATTCAGTTGAATGGGCATCAAAAATACCTGATGGGAGAGGACATGCTACGTGCAGACAGAATCTTCAGAGCCCTAGAGCAATATACACAAATGTATTTAGGCTTAGAGCTTCTACCTAAATGTCTGCTTCCCCACCCCCTAAATCTACAGCTCATCAGAAGACTGAACACCTTTGTGAATCTTGAGTTCAGCCATTAGGTTCTGACAAGTCTGCTTGCTGTGCAAGCTAGCTTGGATTTTCAGAGGCTCACAAATTGACCAAAGATGGAGAACTTGACATCCCTAAATGTAGACTTGGATGGATGCCCTGACAAATTTCAAGTCTCTGCTTGAAAACAGACTAGAGCTTCAAAAGCAAAACAGGTATGCATTTATTTCCAGATAGGGAAAACATATTTATTCCTTAAACTCCTTCTCAGAAATGGACAAACTTACTTGAAACACTCCCACAATGCAGCCTGAGGGAGATGCTTGGCTTGAAGAAGTTCACCCCAAATCCTTGTAATTTGAAAAGTTGTACACAATTTAAAATGAGGTCTCTATAACAGAAAGCACCAGATTATGCCCCATCCCTGGAAGTGTTCACGGCCAGGTTGGGTGAGGCTTTGAGCAACCTGGTCTAGTGGGAGGTGTCCCTGCCCATGGCAGGGGGGTTGGAACTCCATGATCTTTAAGGTCCCTTCTAACCTAAACCATTCTATGAAACAATGCATAATTAGCACATACACATCCAGCTTTTAAGTTTCTTTCTTCACATTCTTGCCATTACAGCTACCATAAACATCACCTTGAAAATTTAGACATCATTTTATATCAGCACTATTTTGTTCACCAGAGGAGCACATTCCAGCCTACTAGGTCTTTAGATTCTGTGACCAGCTTTGCAAGAAGGCACAGATTGTGATTCGTATCAAAGATTCTCTGCATTTCTCCTCCCATGTTTCTTCAAAATATTTGAAAAGAGTTACTTAGAAGACTGTTTCACTAGATGATGTCACAAGGCACTGTGGGATTAAACAAGGGTATGTTTCCTTCTTGTCCAGTGTTCCCATGACCACTTATTTTGAGGATCCTTGTCTCCCTGCTGACGTTAGTATGATTTGATGGTGCTCAAAACAGTGCACAATTGGTGTTCGTGTTTCAAAACTGAACTTGATTATTTTGCCTGTCTCCTCTTCTGAGGGACAAACTTCAGAGAAAAGATGTGAAAACAATTTTAGAAATTATCTGTATATGTCAGATACTGACCTTTAAATCCAGGACTTCACAGAGCAAGAATTCCACACCAAAGATTACTGGAATTGTGACTTTTTTGACCAATGTTTAACAAGGCTTCTTTGAAGTAAAAAGCATGTTACACTAACCCAAAATTTCCACTGATGTTTATTAGTCCAGGACTACTACTACTATTATTATTATTATTATCGTTATCATCATTATTATTAACAGTTATTTCCTCTGACTATCAGTTTAACCTGCTGTGCAAGGCAAAGCTGAACTGCCACACAGCTTTCTCCCCAATGGGCTCTGCCAGACATTCTCAAGAACAAGATCAGAATATTTTTAAAGCTGTTACAACCTGGTCTATATTCTTCTCCTTCAACAATGTCAGCATAAATCTCAAAAATCATGATTCAACCTCTGAAACAAATTGATGGCTTTACCAAAACAGAAAAGATACTTAAAAATGGGTCCTATAGATCAATACATCCACTCGAATGGCTCACATGAACCTATTCATAACTCTCTGTTGTGAGCGATGTCACAAGCTTAAGTAGCCTAAGACCAAACAAAAATCACTAAGAGTCACATCATTGTCTTTCTGAGGTAGTCTCTGTTTCAACAATAGAGGATATTTCAGCAACCTCTACAGTTATGTCAAGGTTATGAAGATTCTGTGAAAGTAGCGCAAAGAAAAAAAATATATGAATAAAACATTTTCAGTAACATGGAATTCTATGTATTCAAACTTTCCTTAGTCAAACTTTTTAAAAATAGGTTATAAAATCTGCTAATTATAGAGTACTGAACCTCATTCAGTCAATCACAGCACTAGATCCACTCAGAATAAACACTACCACTACTGATAAATGTCCAATATTATTCTTAATACCATTTAGCTCCTTATATGAGCAAGGGCATAATTAAGGTGCTTGATGCTGATCTATGCAGAATCCTCATGTTTAAAGGAGCCACCGCCAATATTTCACATTGCTGGATGAAGCATAACGAACACTAATGAAGAGCTTTGTCATGGTTTTCTGAAGAAGAAGTCTAATAGCCTGGGAATCCTGACACTGAACACATTAGTCCATTCAAATCTCGTTTCCCAGTCCTTCACCTGCAACTACTTTGATTCTAGTCAAAGAAATTAATCTATTTTTTTCCTTCTATAAAATATATCACTCTACTCTCAGGAGTCTGGTGCATGAATCCCATCTCTCCCTACACTCTTGAGTATCTACCCAGAGGAGGCAAAGCAAAACAGAGAACATGAAGTAACATACTTTTACAACAATGCTTCAAGGAAACAGGACATTAAAATTACATATTCTCATTTGTTCAACACAATAACTTTACATCCATCTATTAGTGTTTTCACATTCTGTAATATAGTTATATGTGCTTCTATGATGCACATAATCCTCTTCTCTTTAGGAAGTTCCAGGAAACACACTTGTTGATTCAGAGCAAAACAGAACACTATTAGATAAAACTAGTATCAATAAGTGTGTGAATGTGCAACAAAGAGCATGTAAAGTGGATCCCATAAGAGCATCTTACTTATTTTTGCATCTGTATTTTTGCTGAGATTATTCAAAAGGCATCCCAGTTACAAGAGATCTCACAACACAGCTATTACACTTGCATAGGGATGCCATTTGAATTAGGTAATAAAACCTACTGAGTAGTAAGGTTTTAATTCTCAGTATTTGGTATTGCACAAAGACTTTAAAATAGCTTTTTATTATATTTGAATGAGATGAACAGAATAACCCCAATAAATATACAAAAGGGGTTTCTCTTAGTAGCTCTGTCCTACTTTTAAAGCTTTTACTCTAATAGCAATGCTATTCTCTACCTCCCCTGTAGCAGACTGCACAGTTTTCTCCTGTCTTTGTAGCGTGGCTAATAAATTCTGGGTTAGAGCAGCTTAGACCTCAGGCTACTAGTATGTTGAAATCAATTATGCAAAGCCCATTCATTTTGATACAATGTACTAAACTGCTGCTGTCACCGCAGTAGAATGGCTGCTCAGATTGGTTTCTTGGATTTCTCCCCCTCCCCCGCCTTCTTTTTTATCATTACAATGTCTTCAGCCCTTGCCAAAGTTGGCATTCTTTGTCAAACACACTGCCTCCTACCTAGGATGCAATGCCCACTTCAAGGTTAACCAAAACCGACTTGAAATTCCAGTAGCAATGAAAGCTGAAAACATGAATTCTGCATACAGAATGAGTTTTACATGCAATGAGATTAAGAATTTAATTCCTTCAGTATATCAAATCACTAATTTGGTCATAAATGACTATTTCAAGATTAAATAAAGAAAATTCTCTAAAAGCATCACAGCTACAGGGATTAAGAAGCCCTTCTCTAACCTTTCTTTTTAAATGGATAGACAATGTGTGATACAATTATTTGCTTAAAAATTTAAGATGTAGGTGGATACCTTCAGTTTTTAAAAGAGGAAGTGGCAGATTTCTTGTCAAATTTACTTTATTTTTACAACATTAATCCATTTCAATGGCAATTATAATTCTTATATGAAATTATTATTTATCATAGTAGAACAAGGAACGATAGTAAAAAAGAGAAATATTATTAAAACACATTCAAGAGACATTGTGACTATATATGTGAGGTTTCTTAAGACACCTGAACCAGTCCATTCATTGAAAGGCACTGAAATGGGTGGACTTGTCAAGGAGCTTGCAACTTGCACCACTGGTAGGAAAGCATTTGGAAAAAAAAGAGGACATTTTTCTGTGGGTTTAGCATGTCAAGTCAGCTCAACAAAGGGTCAGACAGGAACCAGAAAGGAGGAGGGAGCAGGACTACCCCTTTTGGCAGTGGCAAGCCATTTCATTGGCACAGCCAACTCACGCAACTTCACATCCTACCTTACTAAAAGGATGCGAAAAACAACGTGAAAATGTGCTAATTCCAATGAAAATTATTAATTTACCACATATGATTCAACATTACATCCTACTCAGAAAATAACAGCCCTTAAAGTTGTATTTGACCCATAAATGTAGGAAAAAGTTACTAGCAAAAGAATCACAAGTGGCTCACATGTTGCCAGGGAGATAAATTCAGAAAGAAACGGGAAACAATGCTTCAGTCTATAAATGTGAGGTACTAATGTGGAAGGAGGAGCATAACTTTCAACTTGCAGATCCCAAGCTTATACAAAAGACCCCAAACAAAGGACACATAAGAACCCCTGAGGAGAGCTGCTGAAAACAAAGTATCAGTACTTTGTTTTCTCAATACAAAACTGTGAGTGTGTTTCCAGGTACATTATTTTTAACAGTGAAGCAAATTGAGAAAGAATCTGACTTTGCTCACCCTTTCTTCATCTTCACTTCTTCATGCACAGCCCGTTGTTTCTTGCAAGATGCCAATGCGACTACTTGAGGTATAACTGTAAGGCATATCACAGAAATGCCCCAGATTAAAAAAGACAACCCCCCCTTCTAATTAGAGTCAATAATTGGGACATTAAATACATCCCAATAGCAAGAATGATACAGCACTTGAATACAGAATAGGGAAATGCTTGGACTAAGTCATGCTTCCCGTAATGAAAGGCTGTAAAGTTACAGAGCAATTTCTCCATAAATATACAGGCCTGAGTCACAAAGACTGTATTTCTACATGCCCCCTGGGCAGATGACCACACAGCCTAATTATGCTGAGCCTAACCTACACCTTTCACAAGAGCATTTGTGAACTAACGAACAGAAAACATGCAAACTATCTGTAAAAGAAACACCTGGTAGCCAGTCATACCTTTAGCTTGGGTGCTATGAAACACACCATCCTCAAACTCACACAAAGTTTGGGAAATAAAGAAGGTGCAACAGGCCACAGGAGAGCTATGTCCACCGTAAACATTGTGGGAATGTAAACACAGGACAGCATAAATGCTGTGGGTGTTGGCAGAATGCTCATTTTCTGCTCCGCTGCTGTGGGACTAGCTTACCAGCACTTGCAAAACTTGTTCCTTTCCTATCTCCCAGCCTCCCCCAAACCCTTTCAATTCAAACTGCAATGATCATTAAAAACAATGAGCATGTCTGGCGCAAGCATACGTGCCTTGACTATCAACGATTCATTAAGTACCTGGCACTGGATCCATAATATGGGATTCTGACATGGAAAGGAAAGCTTTAGAGCTCATTGAAAAGCTTTACATATAAAAGAGTTAAAAGGTGCATCTTTGTCTAACAAATAAGAGGAGGCTAAGTCCTTTGTGATGATGTTGATAGTTTCATCCTCTCTATAAGCTAATTTTCCTATTTAGATACCACCTTTTCCAAATCACAGATAAATTAAGTCAACTTTAGCTAATGTGGTAATGATTTGTAGTGAGTGGCAGAAATTCCCCTGTAATTATGCATGAATTGATGTGTGATTTCCTAATGAGCTTAAGTGAAGAAATCATCATTTTGTGATAAATGCTTTATTTCTTAAAATGCTCATAACACATTTCTAATAAATTTAATCAAGCGACTCGCACTCATGTAACATTTACAATTATTAAGTGTGCAGTCTTTTACACTGCCTTATAGCTTTGGCTGATTGCTGTGTGTTAAAGTTTAGCATTTCATAAACATAACAACATAACAACCATTATGTTATTTGTCCTCAGAACCATGAATTATTTCAGTTTGAAGGTAATTTACATTCTCAAGTTTTGTGCCTCAAAGGCAAAATTCTTTCACCGTTTACATACGGATGTACACATCAGGAAATGAAATCAAGTGCTTTTACCTTTCAGGATACACCTCGTCCTTCAGCATGTCTCGTGAGCGACAGCAAAGTCTCACTACAGGAAGCTTGCTACTGGATTCTCAGTTTAAAAGAAATCCCAAAGAACAACTGCTTCATCTCTCTGAAACATCCTTGACCAGTCACCTCCAGTCCTTCCAATCATCCTGAAAACCAGTACGATATTCAACTCGGTAGCACAGCTGAATTTCTGTGGGAGATGGGGAAGAAGAAAAGTTTTCTAAAATGACCTGAAGGCATCTTATCCTATGATTTCTTAGCTAAGAATTTTAGCTCCCATCTTTCCTTCTATAGCCAGCTGCTATAGGGGAATGGATGACCTCAACGAGTCACAGTTCTAGAGACTTTTGTGAGTCACCCTTCCTTAAAGACTGGAAATTAAATACTTCCTACAAATCCTACATTTAGATCCCGGAATTTATCTATCCCAAGTGTACCATATGGGTTAGCAATTTCCTAAAAGGAGCTCTGCCTGACCAAGGGGAGCCTCCAGGTCTGTTATGCTTCCTCACACTCTCTTCACCAATCCCTTCTTAGAGCTTCAGAAAAAAAAGGTAAAAGAAAAAAAAAAGGAAGCCTGTCTTGGCGTTCCACATCTGTAAGAAATTTTTTTTGAGTTTCATTTCTCACTACAAACAAAAACTTCATATAAAAGAATATTAAACTCAAGATGGTGAAGCTGGCCAGTTTTAAATGCAGAAACAGTGTTAAATGGTACTGGTTATAAGTCTCAAATGCCATGATTCCTTACACAGTGCTGCTGTCCCCAGAGCCAGAAAAGATCATTCAAAGAACTACACATTAGCACTTCAAAACAAGAAGAGATCTTACATGTATCACATATATAAAGGTTTATTTTGATGCTAAGGTGGACTGCAGCCATTTAAATTTGAGTTAACAAGAAGAATATAGTCTAAAAATAAACCCATAATGCTATTTCAAGAAGAAAAAAAAAGAAGCTCGGAATAACTACTTGAGCACCTAAGTTCTTTGGAACATATCATTAATGCATTATTATCACTGAATACATTGATTTTGGTTTGAACTTAGTAACTTATCAGTTGAACCCAAGTTCTGATGATCTATATTCAAAAGGATTTTATTACATGTTCAATTCCCTTAGGATACCTAGAAGAATTGTAGCACAAGTATATCTTAGCAAATCTCTCTCTTAAGAGCCTCTATATTATAGCTGTTAATAAATCCATCTAGATGATAATCTTCCTTCCTGTATTCCCACCTGTTCCCACTTGAGGTCAAAAAGGTGAGTGACAGTGACAAACTGAAATCCTCTTCCTTGAGCAGGTACTCATTCCTCTCTAATCCTCCCAGGCATTCTTCAAGTTTTTTCCCCCCACTCTGGTATAAAGTGGAGGCACAGGAGAAGTCAGAATCAAGCTTTGGATTCCTCCTTCCTGCCAACCCATTCTTGCCAAATTCTATCCTCCCACAGCCAGAATGTTTCACAGTCTAATTCAGACTATTTAATCACTCTCTTTCGAATATCCAAACTTCTCCTCATCTAAGTTACACTCCCTGACTGTGTATTTGTTAAAGTCTTTGTGTTACAATCAATAACAATACCAAAGATTAAAAAAAAGATACAGTGATCATGTAGGCTGGGATTTTCAGAGGCAGAAGATATTGAACTTCTGTGGATTCCAACAGGAATTTGGCTTCTGTTTGTTTTCCTTCATGCCCTCCAATATCTTGGTCTAAAATATCAAAGATATTATGTGGGAAAGACAGAGGAAAAAAAAGTTTTGAAAAATGTAGGAGGAGTAGTTCGCTTCACAAGAAGAGTAAGTAATTGTCAGTTGACTTAAATGCTTCAGGAAAACCAAACAACCCCTGATTTTCTTCACTTTAAGGGTCAGTGCATAATCTCCTTAATTCCACAGCTTACTTACAACAAAATACTAGCTTTTTGGTATAAAAGTTAACAAAGCTTTGACTTATTGAACCTCAAATGTCAAAATTTGCATTATTTTCCTGCAGCTGTGTGTGCTATTCCAACTGGCTCACACTTCAATGTTACTAATAAAGTCCATCAAAAAGCAACAAATACATTAACTATTTTATTAAAAGCTGTTCAAATCTCATTTTTCTATTGTAAAATTCTTCTGAATAAAGTTGTGCATGTTTCTCCTTTCTTTGAAATGTTTATTTAATTACACAAATAAGTACTGCATTTTTAAGTATGTAAAGGACAGGACATTGCAATTTGCTTTTTCAAGGAAGTAAACTATGCATTCAATATTTCTCACTTAAAATACATCCATTATCTTTACGTCTTCTGTTATACACACTAGGCCAGAGGCTCCCTCTTAAAAACATTGTATTTTCTTTCTCTCTTCAAAAGGGCCCTGTATTTAGAATTGTTTAAAAAGAATTTCCTTCATTGGGTTTTTTATTTTATGTGGGTCTAGAGGTAGTATTTCTCCAGTCTTGCATCATGTATATGGGATCAGTTATGACAGTAGTGACCATTCCATATTTCAGTGTAAAAGCCATTTTAAAGGGCAAAATACGATATAGTCATCAGGAGATTGTTGTATTAGTATTGTGTTTTCTCAATCTAAACTCACATTCTGTAGTAAAAACCAAACATTGCATTTATATGATCAGGATCTCAGGTTAGTTCATCAATAACATTTTATAATTTTATCTGGCCATCTATGTTTTATGAATGTTATTCGCACTTTCCACTGAGCTGTAAAAATAATGAACAATATAAATTCTATTTTTTATATTCCCCTGAAACACTGAATAGTCAAAACCAAGCCATAACATCACTGAAACATACAAAGAAAAATTTACCATCAGGCCATTTTTACAGAAAGACTGTTGAGCTACACACGTTTTGGTTAACATAGATTAGTTTTGTAAAATGAAAACAAAATATGTTGTTCCTCCTTTCTATAAATATCCTGGATTCTAAGCTGATATGTGTACACAATCTGTCAGACGGTAAAAGATAGCTATGTATATTGTTGATTGTTTAGCTAATAACACAGGCTAACTAATTTTGGAATAGTACTATTAATGATGGCCAGCAAACAGTAACAATAATACACATTTCACTCAAGTAACAATCCTTGCCAATTTTGCCAAAGTAAGGTGACCAAATCTTGGAGTGCTGCAGCTAGGCATTGTTTTCTAATTGACTGACACGGACCATACCTGTGGTGAATATAAGCCAGAGACATCACAGCATACAGTTGCTCTTTACAGCTCCAGCTAAAAAAAGTGTTTCAGTATATACCTAAAATAAATAAATTCTTGAAGACCATTTTAAAACAGGGACCTCTGTCATCAACTGTGTTGTCTGTAACAGCACATTCCATTTCAGCTGTAAAAGAAGACAAATAGATCTATACTGAAATACTAAAGCAGTAGGCATGACATAAAAGCATAAATGTTTTAATATGTTACCATTACCTATGTCAGTGAATATTTTTATTGTAACTGATAAATTTCACTTTATGTCAAACTATATTGGCATCAATAAAAGGCATGGAATGGATGGGATGGACAGAAAACAGGTACACTGCACCCAAAACTGTTTCCAAGAGTAAGCTGAGGTTCTTTGGATAACTTAGTAGAGACTTTGTATGAGTCATGTTCTTGAAAAATTAGGGGTATTAAATGAATAGTAAATAGTACACTTTACTCCCAAAAATTGCAGTCTTGCTCCAGCATTTGCCAATATATGATACGAAGTTACTGGAACACATTGAAGATTAATGAGTACACTGAAATGTACCCACACCCCCTGTTTAGGTGCCACTTGGAGTCAAAATTATGGCATTAACTCACAGGCTCTGCATCCCAGGAACCAGAAAGCAGTGCCAAAGAATCCTTGCTAAGTTATAATTACAAGATTTCTGTTTTGCCAGCCACTTTAGGGGCAGATGCACATTATTTCAAGATGCCAGCTCCTTAGTATTAGATTGAAACAGGACAAGATCGTTAATTAAAACTAGTTAAGTAATGAAAAATTCCAAATATTTTCTATAAACTGCTCTAATTTTCCAGTGCACCATAGCTACATCTGCCCTACACAAGTCTATGTGGTTTTGTAATTAAAGTCTTACAGAAAAAGGGAAAATATATCTCTAAGGAAATATACTTTGGCATACAGAAAGAAAATAATCTAAAAAGAGATAGATCAGAGTAGGTGCAGTCCAGCATCAGATGAAGTCTGGTTTAGCTAGTTTTTTAAACTTAGTCCTGGTTTTGCCACGTTTCTTTATATAATTCTATGAAATTTTAAATACATTCAAAATTATAAAGGGAATAATTTGCCTGCCTTGTGCAGTAGTAGAAAGAAGGCTGACTGTAGTAACTTCCATTTTCTTACATACAATAAAACCCTTGAGACATTCCTATTAATAATCATTGACAAATGCAAAGGAAAAAATGAAATAAAGACCTGAGTAAAGTTTTAGAAAGAAGTGGCACTTATCAGTCGTGGAATTCATCTGGGTACGACACAGGTTGTTGGAGACATAAAGCCATTGAAAGTCCTTTCTTCAGGGTTCTGGAATATAAAATATTCATGGTGTATAATTTTGCATAATTTGTTTAGCTACTGAAGCATAATTTAGTTCCTTGGTACACACATACAAAGAAAAGAATGAAGGAAAGAACAAAATACTTTAAAAAAACCTAAAGATTTTTACTATTTTGTTGTGTGCAGTGTATGATATCCCCATGCGTACAAACTAGTCTTTAGATATTAGAAATAAACAGATATGTACAGATATCAATGCCAAGGCATCTTTAATGTCTTTGGTGTTAGGTTCTCATGCTTTTTTGCTGAAGATATTGATATTCCACCAGCCACATGCTGTATTCTTAGAAATACATCTGAGTTGGGCATAGTCAAGCTCCAGATTCAGAAAGCATCTTCTGCTGCATTCACCAGCTCTAGGCTAGTTTGTACTTGCTCGAACACTCTGTGTACAAAGAAAAAACACATCTATAAAGAATACAAGAAATGTTGTGGATAGGATATTCAAAGCTATTGATATTTCAGCCTGATTTCCCTTCCACTGAGCTAAATCTAATCTGATAAGAACTCAGCAGTTCAAAACACAAAACGACAAACTCTGCCCAGGATTTGCAAAATCAGCCCCAAATCCAGGGTTGCCCATGACAAATCCACACCCTTTTTCTGAAATTCTGCATCAAAGTCCCAGTGACTAGATTCAAACGAGCAACACAAAGTACGAACAAGTGTTCGTTCCTTTTTAACCACTTTCGTACGTTTTCACACTTTTACTCAGTTGTATAGTAAAAACAATTGCAAGACAGCATTGAAAGAAAGAGCTGAGACTTCAAGGGCTCACACTTAAAAATACAACATACAAGAGACAGGGAAGGTGAAGAGTGGCAACAAGATAATGAGAGTGCTAACTGGTAAGCTCCATGATAATTTTTCTTGTAAAGAATTTATGTGTTGTACTTACAGCCTTTCATCTAATTTTTTAAAATTTCATTTTATGAAATTTTAATAGAAGGGATCATTAAAAAGAGTAACTTTTTTCCTACACAAAGACAAAAAGATTACTTACAAAATTCCTGTGAATCGAATTTAGTTAATTGTTCTTCCAATTTTAAAATATTGTTGGAGATTGTAAAAATATTGTGACAATAAATATGGACAAACAATGCTAAAACAACCACCTGTAAACCATAATAGATTTTATACTTTTAAATTATGGCTAGACCTCACTTCTTTCTTCTCTCCCTCCAAACACATTTCACAGGGAGTTTGGCCCAACCAAGAGCTTTTGGATTACAACACTACCAAATACAATGTGGAAATGAAACTATGAACAGTAACATGCATTACATCTTAGGGAAGGAGTCTCAAAATTTAATAAGAGAGTTATGCTCTCCATTTCACTCAAAAAACTAGACAAAAATGAGTATTTAACTACATTTAGAACCTTTCAGATATTCCATCTTAGTTCTTAAGAAACTCATGTGGAGAAACATAGATAGACAGACAGAGAGATGTATTGCTCTGCTCTTTCACCGCAGCCACTGAAGCCACAGAGAGCTGTTCATTTCCTGTCATGGTACAACAGAGCCCAACAAGGGAAATGAAAGAATGAAAATCATCATGAAACAGGCTACACACACCTGATTTTGAAAGATATTTTCTTGAATTCTGATGCCTTTTTATATGGGAAATGAATTCTGTATATTTATTTGTAATCTAAATTTCCTCATGTAAAAACCACTAATTTTGGCCCATTATGCCAGCTCCAACATAAGTAGTATGCCATCATCTGGAAGGCCTGATAAGGAGAAAAAAAATCACCAATAATTGAAAGATATTATGACCTTACCAGTATGTACAGAAACGTAGAACAGGAAACCATCTATTCAGCACAACCCCAAATGAGTTTCTGACCTGCTATCACCAGAGGGAATATCATCTTCCTGTGCAAAACTACTTTCCTCTCATTTTTTAGTTCACACAAAATTCAAAAGGCATGTAAAACAGATAGGGAGGGGAAAAAAGCAGTAAACACAACAGAAATTCCTGCAAACTCCAAATTTTCTTCCAAGTCCCTAACCAGCAGATCAGACTTGACCCTTTCCAAGTTAAGTGCCTGTCAGTTCTGCCTTTGTGTCTCAAGAAGCTCTGGGAGCAAGAACTGCCCAGGCTTGGTCAACCAGCAGCAGAGTATGTGTTGCCTGCATTTACCATCTGTTTGTGAAAGAACAAAGTGGTAGTATATAACATAACAGTTATTTAAAACCCTTTGGAAAATCAAGTCACTACCGCTGAGCGTTTCTATACCTCAGGCTATATGAAGACAAGTTAAGTGCTGATTCTGAACTCTACCATTTTGTTTTATTTCACTACGATGGGTAGGCTGGGAGTTACCCAAGACAACGAACGTAGCCATAACCCTTCTTCATGGTAAACATATAATTTCCCCAGTGATCCAGTAAGCAATAACAAAAAGTTATGTGTAGTACATATAGTGTTTATATTCCCCTGAGTTTAATATGGCTCACAGTAAAATTGATTTTCTGGAATCTTGCAATAAACCTCATCAAAGTAAATGAAACCCACGCTGGCTTTTTATAAAGTGATTGGATTCAGGGTGATAAATTAACCCTCACCGTCAGAGAGACTCCCAATAATGCACTTGCTCGATTAAACTCCTCCAGACTCTGCTTAGTTTTTAATTTTTCTGTAGGACTTGCTTAACTCTCTCAAAGCTTCCAACTTAATGCTAGCAGAAGGGATAGCGGCTGAATACTACACTTTTTCTTCTCAGACTAAACACATCAACACTATTCTCTTAACATATATAAAAAAACCACTGGTAGCTATTTCTATCCTGTGGGAGTAAGGAGAAGGGAAAAAATTACTTTCTGCTTACTAAGAGTTCCTGATCAAACACCAGGAACTGAGAAGGATTTAATATTTCTAAACCTTTGTACACGTGTAAAATCAGCATTTGTAAGAAATACTAGAGCAAAATCCAATGGATACCCTGGAATAACTGACAGAAGTTTGGCTCACAACATGCTTTTTTCCACTATCCATTCCCAACAGATGATTCTCACCTGAAATGACCACCTAGACTTGCCAAGGCAGATTGTTCCTAATTCTCTGCCAGTCTTTGGACATTCCAGTTTTTCCACTCTTCAGCTCCCATTTCACCAGGAGGCAAGATGTGTAAAAAAAGTAAATTCAAAGTGACCTTCCCTAACATTCCTCAACAGCCTTGTGACTTTTTAGAAGAGAGAAAATCATACAACGTCTATTCACAGTTACCGTGCAATTTATATGAGAACTATTTTTGTTGCCATATTTATTCCTGGTTAAATGAAAAAATTATTCATTTAACCAGGAGTAAAACCTCTGAGATTTTTTTTCTCATTTCCCAGCCTGTCTAGGGAAAACAGGCTGCAGTAAACAATCATGCCCTATTTTATTCCTACTTAAATGAATTATCATAATAATAATTACTAGCAAAAACATCTGGTTTCTGCTCAGCACAGACGGCAAATTCTTTGACACATTGCTTGCATTTCCCCTTCTTCTTAGTCTCCAGGCTGAGGGTCTCAGGCTTTTTTTAGACCAGTATACATGCCAACCTCACAGCATGCCTGATGGTACAGATTTATGGAGAGACTGCTGATGACCAGTCTGTTTTTTCTGCCTCCAGAAAATTATGCCTTTGTAAAAATATCTTCTGTTTAGAACATTTCCCTGCTTTTTATACAGATGACATTTGCATGTAAACAGGTTCTTGCTGTTTTTCTTCGCTCCTAAACAACAGCCAGAAAAAGTAATGTTTCCTTTAGCATCATATTGGCCTGGTATTGCAGAATGGTCCTAGTGCCACTATTTAAAGTTTGGAATTAGAAAACGGGGCTATCCAACAGAAGCAATTTAATTTAATTAATATTCCTACTGTAACAGAAGACTGTTATTTTGTGGAAAAGAGAAATCTTATGTATCCTGTGAGTCTTTGAACAGCCCTAATATTTAAGTGCACTAACAGTATTGTCTTTTGCATTTCCATAATGCCTTTTATCAGAGGATCTACATTAGTGGCTACTTGAGTTGCTCTACCTCCACTCAACAACGCTGGGACAGAACGGAGAGCTCAGACTCAGCAGTGGCTGTCATCCAAGCAGCCTAGAAGGTCAAAATAGTTGGGGGTGGGGGGAAACCACATGAAGTCAAATACTGCCTGCTGTCATGATCGCTGCACATTTTTCCTTGAGGTACAAGGGCATGTAATGCCCCTGAGAGTCATGCTGGGTTTTAAGGAGTGATATGTATGAAGAAGCCTAGTCAGGGCCTAAAAAAAATGTTAAGAAACCACCAGAGAAGAAAGAGCTTAACATATCACTTCAGAGCCATGAGGTTTAAAAGAAAAATTTCATAACTTTGGGGAGCCATTCAGCATCTGTGGTCACTGGTGCTATACAAAGCTTCTTGAAAGGGAGAGGAAACTCTAGTGGGAGGACAGACATTTACTTTCACAGTGTGGCTGCAGCCCAGCGCGTTACAACCATGCTGCGTGCAGCACAGCCTTTTCCAAAAGAGTCTGCCCAGCAGTCTCCAGAGCTTCACCTGCATTTAACAGGCCACATTTCTCACCTTTCATCCTCTTCAACCTCCTGGCCTGGGAAGGTGCCCTCCCCTGAGCAGAGCAGGCAGGTAGGGTCCCTGCTGCCCACCTATGGCCCTGCTGCTGCATGCAGCAATGGGGAGGGCACACTCCTTCTGCCCCTAGTGTGTTAAAAGCCCCTCACTCCTGCTCAGAGCTGTCTCAGGGCTGCTCTGCACTAAATACTATGTCTGTATTGGTGAACAACAGCTATCAACTCCAAAGCCATCCTGAGCTCCCTCAGTACTACAAGGGTTTGTCAGGTCACCCCACTTCCTTGCCAGAGTGACTCCTATGCCAGAAGTACAAAGGAGATTTGCCAGAGCTTGGCTCGCCAACAGCTTATTAATATCAAACAATTCTGGATCCCAAAGTGTTTGAAAAAGTAAATAAATATTAGTCTTGTTTCATAAATGGAAACCAGAAACACTGAGACATTCAGTAACACATACAGAGCCAGGAGCAGAGTTCAGGGGTCTGGACTTTGCTGTGTGACCTCTCCTGCAATGGTCCTCTTTATGTCTTTTGAAGAATCTACATTAATAAAGGCCATTGCTTTACTTATTCTTCCTGAGCTCAGTGATGTAAATTTTTAGCTTGGGCTCACGGCAATCTGAGCTAGAAGAAGACCTGCCCTGCAGCCTGCGTGGTGTCACTCCCAGGATACGGCTTAGCTCTGTATCCATTGACATAATCAGTATCATCTGGTTTATGTCCCTGTTTGAAATGAGTTCACCTTTCTTTCATCTAAATTTAAGTTTATCACAACTGCACATCATATATAAGATTTCTAAGTTAATCATTATAAGCTCAAGTTCATAAAATCACTCTTACATGAAAGAAGCAATTATAATCAAGCATATACTCACTTAATAATAAAAGCCCTATACTAACAAAAGGGTCAATATACTTAAATGCTTTCAGCAAATGACTATAAATCTTATTACAATATTTTACATTCTTTATATCTTCTTTATAACCTCTTTGTGAACTTTCAAAGTTATTTTCTTGTCACTTTTTCGAATTTTATATCATTGAAAAGTTGTCTTCAACTTGCCACTAAACATTTAAGATACAAAAATCTCAAACACCTTGAAATAAAACACAAAATATTATCATAATCCTACCACATAAGAAGATTTTTAAACACGTGAAGGAAATATGATAGCACTCTTATCCATTATTTCTAGCATTACATGGAATAGAATATACGTAGAGCTTATAATACATGACCAATGAAATAAGTTCTTGTGACATTGTATTTGATGAGAACAACCTCAGCTCCTGAGTACTACTCAGCTGATCAGCATCTATCTGACGTTTTGCATTAATAGAAGGAATACAACAAGATTTTTCTATAAAACATTATGCTAACAATGTGAAAATTGTAATTTTTTGAGCTATGATTTATTTGGTTATATTCTGTTTCAAGAGTCTAACCTGCAGGCTATACTAATACAAATAACCTCACGGATACAACTCCTTATGTGAATGAGGGCTCTGGTATGAAATTATCTATTCTAAGAGGAAACAAAAAACAAATGGAAATAGTCTTTGTGATCCTATAAGAGGAATTAATCAGAGACAAACAGATGCTTCAGAGAGAAACAACTTAGGACTTATACTTGCCATTACCTACCTCAGGTTGCTTTCACCTTCCAAAGGAAATTAAAAAAAAAAAAGAGCATATTTTTAATAGCTGTTATAGAATACATTCATTTTTGTAAGTTGGCTTTCACACAGACAGGGCAAAGAGTCCTGCATTGAGTGATTTGATTTTTCGACTGAATTTCATAGCTACAATTTCAGTGACATTGACTTTAAAAAAAAAAAGCTGTAAATTTATAGCATTCCCTGAAACCTCAAAAATTCATTTCAGTGACTAAGCTCTGGGACCAAAACCTGTATTTAGGTAAATATCCCAATAACTCATATAGCATCAGGTACATCTGAGGGTATATTCATCAGTGCTTAGATCTGGCATCCTGGTCCATTAACCATCTTGCATTACTGCATGGAGTGGAGCGTGCACATAAAAACAAGCGGTGCCTCACAGCAGTCTGCTCACTTCAGGGAAAGGTAATTTTCTACAGAAAATGTTCTTAGAGAATGACAGGGAGGAGACAGAAGGATATCAGGGAAGGCAACTGCTCTGCTGTGAGGTTCCCCCAGAACCCATGTGAGAAAAACAAACCCAACCAACCAAACAAAAGGTCCTTCTGGATGTAGAGAGTGGTGTGCACAGGCTGAGGTTACAAAACCTTCAACTTCTTTTCTCTTGCACTGCTTTAGAAAGGATCGCAGGGATTGCTATGGTAAAAACCAGGAGCCTTATGAACCACAGTTCCTGCGAGAGCTGGAGTCAGCCGCAGGATCAGTGTGGTATGGCAGCACACATTTCATCTCTACAAAGCAGCAACACAAGCACAGTACTATGAAACTTGCAAAGACCTTCCATTTCTTCTTCGAATCTCCCAATAAAGTTAGATTCACATGGCAGACAAAAATATCTACTAATAACAGATGCTGCTTTTACATCAAATCATCAATAAAAACATGAAAGATGGGGGCCAAAGATGAGCCAAGGCCAGCTGACCCCAAAAAAGATTACTGGTTGTCTGTAAATAACAATTCTTGAATTTCCACATTTTCTAATAATGCTCTTTTGTACACAAAGCATTTTCTTCCACACTGGCATCACCAGAACACTCAGCATTGCTGAAAATCAAACTGTTTCTTTTTATAAGCCTAAGCATCGATTTAGGAGCCTATTTTAAGCAGGTCAATCTGAAAAGGTTTCCATTTTCTCTATAATAAAGGAGTGTAAGCAGCACCAGTGCACTGTCAAAATGTATGACTTGAGTAGGTGCATGAACCCCAGTATAAAACTCTATACAGATGCCCTCTTCTCTGTAATCCTTCCTCAAACTCTCCCAAACTCCCATAACTCTCCCTCAAAAGTTCCTTTGATTTGTAGGTTCATGTGAAGCATTCAACATTCACTGTAGGACAGCCCAGAAGAGAAAGGCTGGCAGCAGAGGGACTGCCTCCTCATTTGCAATGGGGAGCCAGGGATGCAGCCTGGAAGCTTCACTCTCTCTATTAGTCAGACATGGGCTGCACCTTTCCATGAAGCTCAGGCTTCCCAGTTACACAGCAAGGAAAGGATCCAACTGCTCTGTGAGGCACTGGGCTCAGCAGGAAAGGGTACAATGTCTGGAGGTAGTTAAGGCAAGAGCCCAGAGTGCCAATAGCAAGTAAATATTTTAAGAAGCCTGGGCCAGAGTACATCCAGTGAGGAAATAAGTGCAGCAAGTTTGGCTAAGAGTTATGAGAGTGGAAAATCAAGGCTATACATTGTTAAATGTAGGAGAGTTTGGAATAATTAGAGATAGCAATACATGAATGTGGGGAAGATCAGAAAATGGAAAGGACAGTATGGGTGAAGGCAGATAGGGGTGGGGTAAGATGGCACAGCTGATGGGCTAATGGAGCAATGTACTTCTGACTGGACTATAACGAAGCAAGGCTGAAGGTGACCTCAACTCCACTGGGAGGAGGAGAGAAAACCTTTTTTAAAACTAAGAATAGTAACAGACTTAGGAGGGGAGGAGTCCCCTCCGTGATAAAAAAATCTCCTGTCCTTAGACAAGGGTGGAACAGAAAACCTGCCTGCAAGGGGGCCTTTGCTTCACATGCCAAAAGAAAAGGCATGTCTGGAAATGCAGAATGGGCGCAGGGATGCAATATGGCACCGTCACTCTCTGGTGGCAAGTACTGTACCCATCTGGCAGCAATGGTACTGGCAAATCCAAGCAGCAAGTGTCAGAATTCATTCATTACTGAACTAGCAGCAGCATTCATAACTGCAATACAGGGCTGGTTCTTACCTACACAGCACATGGCTAGTAGAAAAATTAATCACACTGAAGAGTATCTATATTCATTATGAACCTTATATTATCACTAGGTAACACGTACAGGCTCAAAAGGGCCTCCTCCTGATGTGACTACAGTATGGACCAAGGTTTCTACTGATGATATGGAAGTATGGCTTCATTGTTCAGAGCGGGGCTCCTTCTTGGGATTCTCCCATCATTTCAAAGAGAGTTGGCAGCAAAAAAGGACAAGAGAATTTATTTAAGCCTCTTGCCAAGATAGGTCTAGGTGAACTGGGAAAATGGTGTTACCTAATCAAGAAATTAAAATATCAAATCTGCTGAATTAGTTTTTTAAATTAGTTGTAAGGCTAATTCCGAAAACAATCCAGCAGTTATTTTGATAGAAGTCTTCCTGATTACTTTATCTCCTAGGAAAGGCATCCGTAATTGAAACATGTGACATACTAGCTTTGAATTAGGAAATATCTTTAAATAGGTAAATAAAGCACAAATCTCCTCCTCCCTGCAATTGCTCTGACAGAACTTCCGGAAACTTTTTTCAAATGCCTGAAGGAGGGACAATACAAACTTTGCTCTTTCTTCCATCCGTAATTTCAGCAAATCCTACCCAGTCCTTTTGCTCCAGGTAAGCCAAAGAAGGGGACATTGCATTCATTGTCCCAACTCATGACCCAGTAAATCCTTCCTTTAGACCTGCATTTCTGGTAATCTCGGCAAGAAACTTTATCCTGCTCACGCCTCATTTCCTCCAACACTAATCTTCTACTTCACTGCTTTTTCCTCCTCTGTTTTTCTTCTTTACCCCTTACTCCTATGTCCCCAGAGAGCACCTACCCCTCCACTCATCCAGACCCTTCTGCCTCCTACTTACACAAATTTTCCCACAATGATTTTCCCAGACCCACCAAATTATCCTGTTATCAATTTTCTGTCCTGGCCTACAGTTCCTCAGCTGCTCTGCCCCTCTAAGCCTGCCTTTTCCCCAAATATACAAATCAAATGTCTGCATTCTCCTCTTTCCATGTATATTTTCTTGCTGTCAGAGTAGTTCCCCATCTCCTAAAACTATATGAAAGTCTCTTTACTGGGAGGGTAGCAAAGATCCAAATGAGGGTCAAATAAATGACTGTGACTCCTGTCCTGAGTGGAAATGCCCAAAGAAAACCATGCCCAGATTGATGCAGCACAAGCAAAATGTTAAAAGGAAATATTAGATGTCCTGAACAGAAAACATTTCCATATTGTTCTTGATTATGTCTAGTAGAGAAAGTGGGTAACAACAAGCAATATCTCAAAGAATGAGACTCATTATAATGTCAAAAGAGCTGGCATTTCTGGGACAATGGATGCGTTAGTGTGAAACAACTTGCTATACAAAAGAGGAGGTGAGTTTCCAGTGTTCAAATGCAGGAGGTCTTCTGCATTTTCAATAAACTGAAAAATACAGAGGTCAGGGTTTTTTCCTTTTCACTGTGGGATTATAGACTCGAGTTTTTAAGAATGAGGACATCTGGAAAGTACTAAGACCCTTATCTGTCAACTTGGGAATTAACATAAACTGCCATTGAATCTGAGTCTGCTAGAACGTGATGAGGACATCACAGGATCAGACCTACATAAAAATAAACACATACAAAATACTGCATCTGCCTGAATCTCCTGACCCACTTCATCAAATTCACAGCCGTATGGTTCCAGATGAAGAAGTAGAAATATTTGTTTTCTTATTAATTTTTCTATTTCAGAAAATGTGGAAGACTGAAGATTGTAACTTATCTGAAGATAGAGGATGGGGAGAGGGAAAGAGTAGAAGGATAATGGTACCAAAGAAACGTTGACAGTTTCCTTTTTTTTTTGCCAATTGTTGCTAAAATGACAGACGGTGATGTTTATGAAATGTATAATTCAAAGCAAATTTGCCTAAATAACCAAGTTAAAGATACTTTATCTTTCCTAACAAACATTATGCAGCAGCAATCGGCATAACCCAAAGTCCATAATACAAACTGAAAATGCAAGAAAACAAATCTTTTCTTTCCCCCTAAGTCAACCAATTTTCTGAGCCCAAATAAAGTTCTTGGCTTTCTTTCAAATTTTCACAGCTAATCAATAGTTTAGTCATACGGTGAAAAAATGATGTATCCATATTCTTCACAATTGACATTTGCTAACTGTCTCCAAGGTCGCATTGATTGCCAGTTGTTCAGTTTACCCAACTTCTGTTTTGAGCCAAATAATATGATCTTTGTTTCATTAATATTTAATACTAATTTAGATTGTGGCAGATGATCTTAAAGCTCATTTAAATCAGCTTGAAGATAATATTAAGCTTTCTTCTAGTATAATATATTACCATAAATGATTGTGTCATCTGCATATAAATGGTGAGTTGAATATGATAATGAAGTGCAAAGATTATCAATATAGAATGACAAATGCATCTGACTTAAAATAAATCCTTCAGGGACCCATTTATTTTGTTTTCAGCGGAAAAAGATGCATTGTTTCACTTCAAGTATTCTACAGAAAATATAAAGGAGTTGGATCAGGAGGTATAAAATGTGTCCTGTGTGGAAAAAGAAAATAAAATTTCCAAATTATAGAAGTCTCTCCTTTCAAGTGTGGCAATTACAGATTGTACGGATCTGTATAGATTTATTACTGGTTTTTTTTGTACAACAGCCCTTGATTAATTATTAGATTTTTTTAAAGAGCAATTGCACCGAAGAATGTGTTTTTATTTAGAATAGGTTTAGTTTGTATTTGTTTTTCACTACCTGGTCATTTTAACGAGTTCATTTCAATTATCACTAAATGCCATGCCCACTGAAGAACAGTACCTGAATGCAGTTAACAGAACGACACCTAAAGCTGTTTCCTCTATAAAAGTGACAGCTGGGAGGGCTGCAGGGAAACTCTGCTCGGCAATAAGGTTGCATTTAAAAGAATTAAATTGTCAAATTCTCTAGGCTCCTGAGTTTAATTAAAGTCAGTGGACAATTTCAGGGACAAAAGAAATCATTACAGCAGCGAGAAATACTAATAAATACATTAGAAATGGTTAAAAACAGCTGAAGAGAAAGTAAGTGCATTTGCTGGCAGATACTGTCTAAGGAAATTATACAAAATAGCCATGACACGGCACTGTGGAAAACACGGTGAAGTGACTAAGATTATTGGAACTCAGCACTTACTAAGAACTGGGAGAATAGATATACCAGATCTGTGCATCCTCTCTTTTACTTTCCACTCAAAGTTTCAGGCGTTTTGATATCCTAGAGACCTTAAAACTTGTAAAATTTTACATATCTGAACTAATAATTTAGCTTGAGTGCAGGTACATATGGAAAAAGATCCAGGGTTGTTTTGGCCTCCCAGGATCTCAGCTCAGAAGTTCTCAGCGTTTGGTCTGGTAGATTGATCCGTTACAACAAACTGGTCAGAAGTAAACCTGCACTAGAAAGTGACAGGTCTTATTTATTCAAGAACAAAATTCTGGTAAAGTCTTGTAAATGTGGTTGTGGGACCAAGAAACGTAGGAAGCAAGACATACTTACAGAAAGGATTGTAAATTAAGAGAACTCCTAAAACCAGTAAATTAATTCTGTGATGTGGTTCCTAGAGAATCCAATCCTCAAGCATAGGCAAAGTCAACTGGATTGCTGGGTGTCTGCACTACACTTGTATTAACTTCATGGTTCAAGACTCTAACTTATGTGGACTAGAAAGGAATTTTCTTTTGCTTCCTGAGTCTATCATTTGGTTTCTGGAAATGGGATGACACAAAACCCAGGATGTAAACAGAGTACAGCTGTGTTTCTAGTGACGTAAAATTCTCAGATGAATGGTGTCCTGCTCACATAAAAAGGATTAAGCAATTAATCAGATTTAGGATCAGGAGGACATCTGTCCTCCAAGTCAGATTAGCAGGGATCAGAGGGGTTTTATTTGCCCCAACAGTAATTTAGGGCATGGTAATTTAGCTTCTTGGGATCACACAGGAGTTCATTTTATAAATATTTTGCTAACACACAGACCTGAAAGACTAGTCATGTCCTCCACTCTTCTGCCTATGACAATTTTCAGGTGCAGCTTTCAGACTTTCACTAAATCTTAGATTTCTCTGAAGAGTTGAGAATTATGATGTCTGGTGACATAGGACCTCTACAGACTCCTCTGAGTCCATAGTACTACAGTATCTACTGCATATGGTTGCCTACCAGAGGAAGAAAGAGATGATTCAGTTACCCAGATGCTGCCTGCTGATCCTGCTCGCCTACTCACCTACATGTACGTGCATCAAGTGCAGTGTGATCATACACACTCTTTGTTATGCCAGGCAATATGGTATTTGATAGACTGCTAAAACAGTACGTCACAACTGGGATCTGTGAGGCTGTATGATGTGTTCTGCATCTGATTCACAAAACCAATAGAATAATAGCATTTACCAGTTTGTCAGTTCTATGTGTTCACACTGGTGCCCATAAGAATGAGGACTGACAGTGGTCCATAGGTTCCAAGTTTGGGAAGCACTAGTACTCATAGTTTCTACCTTTGTATGTCAAAGTTACCCTGCTCATAAGGAGCAACTGCATTTGCACTCTGAAGGTGTGTACTTTTCCAGCTTCAGCCTTCCCTCCAGTATCCCTGGGATAGTAGGTCACCTTTAGTAACATGCCCCGTATCTCAGCTCGGGTGAGTGGTATAGGTATTTCAGCCCTTAGCCTGGTGGCTTGACTCCAGGACAGTTGTTAAATTGCCACATTCCTCCCATAGGTCCTGTACCCCAGCTACCATCCCTCTGTGACTAAAACTTGCTTCTTCTGGTGACAAATATATTCTTACACATTCGGCCAAGAACCGAAGGGTTCACCAACAAGAAATGAATTACACTATTCAGTACTTACTAAGATCCTAAGCATACTAATCTTAAATAGGAACTCAGCAGAGTGGGATAGTGTGCCATTGGCACATTCAATATCAGTGGCACACGTGCACACACGCAGAGAAGCATTCTTGTAGATGGCAAATTTCATCCCCACAATTGCTAAATACTCATAATTCCTTTGTAGGATCAGGAATGGATTTGAAGAGATCCTGGATGCGTTCTCATCTTTGTCCTTATCTATTTCTGAGATCCCACAACACTTCTGTGGATTGACAGTGATTGCCCTGCTCTAGGTGTTGTGAAAGTCAGCTGTAAGCCCCTCAGCCTAAGCTGTGTCCTACAGCATGCCGGAGCCAAGAGAGCACCATAATATGAGGTATTTGAGAGCCACTTGCATTAAACCACGTTGCCCTGCAGAGTTTCTGAGCAGTGCTGTTACCTGTAGGGGAGTTGCTGCAACTTCTTACTCTCTTGGTTCATGCCTGTTGTTTCCAGCACGCAGAGCATGGGGAGATGTCTACATCTAGTACAGGAAGGACTAGCAAGTCACCTTACAAATCAGATCCTGCAGGAAAACTTCCCACACACACACATCATGAAATATAAGACTATTTGCATGTCAACAGCAACACTATTGTATAATAGATACAACAGCATGAGCACAGACGGGTTTTCCTTCTTGTAGAGGAGATAAAAAGAAATGGCACACAATCCAATGTAGAAAACATGGGTTTTGAGCCCATTTTCTGTACCAACTGTTTTTCATTAAAAATTTGAAGGTAGCTGAACTGCAACTGGAGTGCAAAGCAGTGTGAATCATTATGGAAATGTTTTTATAATGTAGAGCTATTTATTCTTTGATTTAGATTTAGTATTAGTGACTGATTTATAGTCTTTTTAGCATTTACTGTTACAACATTTTGTTTAATTCAGGTTGCTCTGTTAAGAATCAGCTAGGACACTGATGATGACTTTGAGGAAAATAAGTCACCAAACCAACAAATGCAATTTGTTTAAGCTCACTGTGTAAAAGATTTTATAGTATGAACTGCATAAACAAGGTCAAACCTTGAATTAGTAAATATATCTTTCAAATAAAAAAAAAAAAAACAACACCTCTCACTCCTGAAATTATAATATTAGCTCTTAAAAGGGAAAAGAAAAACAAATGAGATTTTCTTTTGTAGGTTTCAAGTTCAAATCCAGCCTAGGCAGATATTAAAATGGTTGTCATCTCATGGGTATCTGATGTTCTCCCCTATATCAGTTCTGTAGATCTCGGTTCAAACTCACCACAGTCCTTTGCACTAAATGACAGGATGTACCTCCTGTATTGGTACTGAAAAAAATACCCATATTGGTACTGAAAGGCCACACTACTTCTGTTACCCTCAAAATACAGGATTGTTCCTCTTTTGGCTGTTGGTAAGAATCTCTCTGCCATACAATTAATCGAGGCTCTCATTCAAGAACCTGCTATCCATGAAAATAACCCACTGACCAGAGTTACAAACAATTTCTAAACCCAGACTGGCTTTTACACGTTAGACCTTTTTGGCAGCTGTTGACTCAGACTTGAAGAGGAGTAACATACAATGAGAATGAAAGGGAACTGGAGAGGGTGAGAAATCACTTTAGCTTCCCTGGTCCTCCCCAGTCTTCTACAATACTTAAGGGATGAGGAGATGAAAAAATGTAGTTTCTTTCTGCATATGAGGCAGATTTCTGCAGATGGGTAAGAAGAGAAAAGCAGCTTTTTCTAACAGACATTCTCATCACATCCAACTGTGATAGTCAAGAAAGATGATTTAAGCAGTTGTATTTTCTGTTGCTCAGGAAAAAAAATATCAAGGTGGTCAGAGAAAATAGGATTTCATTAATCAAGGTGAGCAAAGAGAAGGGCCTTGAATGAAAGTTGTAGCTCTCTGAACAGAATGAAGAAGCCTTCTTCTCATGGTAGTGGGCTGAGCCACATTAAGATTTAGAACCAGTCTATATGGCAAGGACAAGAGAAGGAATATCTGGAGGCAATTTGCAGACTACAAGCTTCAGTGACAAAATGTTAGGGATACTGGGAAAATCTAGTAAATTGCCTATCCACGTACAGCTTCTATTTGATGCTCTGAATGTATTTCAAACTTTGATAGTCAGCAAGTCAGCCTGGACTAGAACTACTTTGTGGTGGAAACTTGATGATGGTGGAAAGGGCAAAGCTGGACTATCTGGCCCTACTGTAACAGGCCATTTAGTCCTGTTACTAGTGACTAGTGATAACCAGCTTTAGTCACTGACCTTGAATGACCACCTGCAGCATTCTCACTCAAGAGTCAGAACCCACAAAATTTCAGAAAAGTAAGAAAAATATGTAAAATAGTTTAAAAGAAAATCTGTACATCAAAGGGCTCAGCACCTGCAGGGGTAAGAGATTCAGCAAAGAGAAATGTAGTCAGGACATTCTGACCTCTCTAAAAACACTGGCTAGAACTTAGAAGACCTTAGAATAGGAAGGATTTCAAGGCAGGGGATTCTGTTCAGGTGAGTATTATTCCTCATATCAGCAATTCTCACATACTCTCTGAATGCCAGAGATGTATTTGTCTTGCACCTACCTGAGCAGACCTGAACACAAAGCAGACAGTCATCAGTGCCCCATTCCCTTCCATTCCCAGAAGACAGTGCTTGCAGAGGTGAAATTAGAGATGATGCCTGGATGCTGCCAAAGCTCACTTTTAGTTTAGAAGCAAAGAGGTTCAGCTGAGGCTGGGCCTACTGCAGCTAAGAAAGAAAAAGGGACAAAGTACTGGGGGGAAAACACCTATGAATTTTCAATTTACTAACTTACTCTCACTGCTGAAAAAAAAAAAAAAGGGGGGTTACCTTGCAAAATAGTGACATGAAAGAAAGGCTGTAAGTGGCTGCTACATGAAATGCAGATAATATTGTTGCAAGTAGGCAAAATGTGTTCTTGTATCTCCATTAACTTGCTCTGTTTCAAATTGCCTACAACAGGTGGCAGAGTCTGGATGCGATGTATTTTGTACCTTGCAACAGCTGTGAACAGGATACACACGTTAAAGAGACATTATTTGTCACAACTGTCTCACATGACCAAGAGCAGTTCCAGAATTCAAAATATTTCCTTGTTCTTAAGTTAAATTGGGCCACTGTGATATTCATTCTGCAATTTAATACTCCAAGGCTTTGAGAGATAAACAGATAGAAAGAAACGGGATTAGAAACCTGCACCATTTTTCAAATTTTGAGACGTTTTTACACCATATTAGCATAAGATCAGGTAAAGTGGTTTTTTAATAATTGTGTTACAGACTTCATGGGATAGTTCTGTCAGCTTTAGTTATGATGATTTACATTTTTTGGCTATCTCTCTCTGTACACACCCTATGTAGTTCCATATTTACAGCTTCCTCCAAACCAAATTATAATGGCCAAATTGGAAATCTAGCTAAAAGGTCTGTCAACTGACTATCAAAATAAAAGCCAAAGCAGCTGAGTAACACCAGATCAGAGTAGTTAAAACTACATCTTTTTCTAAATAATCAGGGGAAACCAAAAGGGGAGAGAGTTTGAGTGAATGAATTAGATAATCAGCAAGCTTCATTTACAGGTCTTCACAGAGACATCTCTCTTTATGCAACTGTAATATAATATGTACCTTTTCTCAGATTAATACTGAAGGCTACCCAAGAAATGCTCCAGTTCCTTATCATCATCAGGAAACAAAGTAATATATATGACTCTATAGAGAAGACCATAAATACACGTTACAGTAACTCCCTTCTTTGTCTATGTAAAGCTCTTTGAAATGCAAAGACCCAGAAACAGAAGAGCTTGGGGGTTTTGTGTGTTCTTTTTTTTTTTTTTTTAAATAAGAGTTCTAAAGCTGTTTTTAGTTATTGGCAATGAAATTGTAATAACTGATATATACTTTCAAGAATATAAAGTTAATTTCAAATAGGGAACTATGTCTATATATACAACATAGTTTATCTGCCTTCTAAATTAGAAATAAGTGTGGGCAATAGTCCTGGTACCATTAATGTTAAATATAACAACTGTTTTCAGAGATTAAACATCCTACAACTTGGTGGATGTTATACATTTATTATATTGTGTGTATATAAGATGCATCATATTGTGTTCTGTGCATAAAAGATCAACGGATGCTTCTATTTTAAACATCATTTTGAAGGCAATTATAATTCATATTTTAATTAAATCCACCTTAAGTCGGAAATGTTTATTCACTGACCAGAAAAATCAATCTCTTAAAAAAAATTCTCTGGATTCAGGTTTTGCTTCTACCACCATTTATTTTCCTACTTCAGCCTAGTATTATAATAAATAGATTTTTAAAAGCCCTACAGGCAAAAATAAATTTACAGATAGATCAACATTTTTGTATACATAGCTCCCATCTGTACATACATTTATTATTTCTTCATTGATACAGCATTTCTACCCTTCAAAACGATACTTTATAACTTTTCTGCACCAAAATGAGTAATGACTCTTGCCAGCTGTAGCACAGTGACAGCCAGACAGAATCAGTGGCAAGGACACTGAACAAGAAAAGACTATGGGATAAATCACAGCCACGTGGTCTTCATGAAACTCAATCCTTGTAATTTTGAAGCATACTCCCTCAAATCAGAAGAAAAGCAGAACTGGCAGTAAGATCTGTTGGTTATGTCTCCATTTTATTTAAAGAACATGCTTGTTAGCACAGTTTGCCTTTCCGCAGCCTACTTTGTTCAGGCAACTCCAGACTTCCAGCAGAAGTCAGCCTGCTGGACTCTCTGAGGGTGTACGAGGCCTGCTCAGCTTAGGAAGGCAGCTCCAGACGGAGCTGCTGCCCCTCTAGTCTTGCTGTCAGTATGGAAAGCAGTCAAGTCTGGATTGCAGGAGGGCCTGCAACTGTCTTATATTCATCAAAATAACCAAGTTGACTACTGAGCTTCAACTCATCGCCTGTAGACCACACACAATCCACAATGGGCACGTGCCTGGCCCACACCTAATAGCATCTCAGTCTGACACACAAGTGGTGGCTGTCCTTGGGCAGCATCTGTTCTCTTCACTGTGGAGGGGTGCAAGCACAGCAATTCTGTCACCACTGTCTTGTTATATCTCTGTTTGCACCTGGACCTGGCTTCTGACCTACTCACAAGCACCCTGCTCAAGTACTCGCACGTGTACACATTGTGGGAAGACCCACAATACAATTGTGGGAGAATAATATCACAGGCATTTTCAGTTTGCAATGAAAGTGGAAGCAGAAGGGTGGTAATGGCAGATAACAGGCTACAGATTATTTGTTTTGATCCTATGTACTTCTACTTTATTTCATATGCGGCCCAGTTAACAAGGCACTTGAAGAGTCTTGATGTGCAAATGGCCTTAAACGCCAGTCTTTTCCAGACTAATCAAGCTCCTCACTGACATGCTCCCATTGCCTCTGCTGCAAAAGAGGACTAATTTCAGAATCAGTGAAATGACACTTTGAAGAGACCTTCAAAGTAGCCTTGTTGATTTACTGGTTGGACTCAGATCTCAAGGCTCCTCCATTTTGTTAGCTTTTCTTCAAAGCACTTCTGTTGCATTTTCTGAATTGTTTCATTTATGTGTTTATGATAAACTATTAAAACATCAAAGTAGAGATTCCACTAAAATGACACATATTGATATGATTCAATCAATACCTACAAATAACCTGCAACGTTTCATCAATAGTGCACCATCAGCTTTGCACCAGGCTACCGTTCAAAAGCCACAGCATCCATACATTCACAAATCCCACGTATTAGCACAGGACTGGACCACTTTAACTCTTGCTTACAGGTCACTGGATCAGTTCTCTCTGTTTTGTATTGCAATTGCAGAAAATAGCTTTCCAGGCATCTGGCCTTTCTCAGTGAAGGAAGACAGGACTTTCCTCCCCACCACGCTGCGTGCAACGAGACCTTCAGTGCTTCAGTGCAGCAGGGTGCCCTGGGAGGTATTCTGCAGAGGTGCTGTGGGCACCACAGCTGTGTCAGGACATGGAAGGAGATTTCTGATCCTCATTTAGGACCCCATCCTGATGTAGGGCCCCTTTCTTTTCACAAATCCCCTGTATTGAGGTTACTAAGAAATGAGTAATACAGAGCTCGAGAAGAGCTCTGTACCATCACTATGGAGCTCTCAGGGTCACTTCTTTGAGCCTACATATTTTCTAGTATAACTTAAGGGTACTGAAGACCTTATTAGCCCATAAAATGCTGAAAGCTGGCTACCCTGAAAGTGACCATGCTTAGCATCTTGAATCTTTAGAACCCCTGTGCCTCGGTTCTTCAGCCATAAAATGAGGATAAAAGTTACTTCCCTAACTCACAGGAACGCGAAAATCAGAAGTGTGAGGTATCCTACTTACAAGGTAACAGAGATAATAAATATTCTCTGGAGTACTGCGTGAAAAGATAATCTTGGCAAATAAAATGCTTTGGTTTAGCACTCCCTCGCTACTCACAAATTAAGCATTCATTGAGAAAACTGTAAAAGGTATGAAGGACAAGAAAACCAAAGTTTTAACAGACCTGATAATATTTACTTCACCCTTTGACTACCCTAACTGGTCGGCCCCCTTAGGACACTGGTTGACGTTGTATAAGGTAACAGTGGGTGCAATTATGGATTAGAGTATCAGCTTCTGAAATTCTCTATCGTTAATGGGTTTAAATCTGAATTCTATTGTTAGGTTGGTTTAGGGTGGATTTTTCTGTGTCTAATTTCTGAACCATTATGCACACGTACATTCTTCTAAAACTGCCAGGTAACTTGGTTCACTTGTGGCACTGAAATGTAACCTTTAATTTTACAGCCTATACTTCAGAAAATTATGTGTTTGAGCAGCTGAGACTTTTGGAAGGTGGGAGTGGTACACCAACCACATAAGAAGTGGAAAACCACAAGAGAATTCTTTGTGCTGTGAATAATGAGTCAGGAATACAGTTATGGGAAGCACATATCCCACTCTTTCAATGTGCAGACTCTTTCCTAAAGCTATTCTCATCCTCTGCAGCCACTGGTAAAATGCACAGACATAACCTCAGATCCAGCATAAACAAATGAAATGTAAATGTCAGTGTGGTTGTAGCTACCTCCCCTAGAGCTGATTTTGCCACAGGATTAGATTGAATGTAAATAATAGGGAAAAGTACAGCACTTTGAAAGAAACAAGTCAATTTAAATTAAATAGGGCTTTTCATTTTGTCTTACAAACCATGATCCACGTAAGATTCTTTGGCTTTCTGCCAGAAATCAGGCAACAGGCCCTGAAGACCAACAAGTATTTGCCTTTTGTGACACTTGAAAAAAAATCTTTGGATTAATTCACAGCTCACTATTTGCAACCCAGCTCAACAACAGCCCACTGCTGAGCTCTCACTGCCAGCCCCTTTGGTGTCTGGTATACCTTGTTAAACAGAGCATCCCCAGAAGCAAATCTCCCTGGGAGCAAGGTCACATAGGCAAGTAGATACAGAATGACTGCCAGCCTCCTACGCACTAGGGATATTTTCTACAGTCCGTGTAAGTATGTATATAGACACTCTCCCCCTCCCCAAACACCACACCCTGGAACAGCTGAGAGAACAGGCCTTAAGTCTGCCGTAACTTGTCTGGCATGTTTGGTTTTGTAGCCTCCATTTGCCTCAGACAAGGTTTAGTTCTGATTAAACTTGCTGCAGTTGGTTTGCTTCCCTAGACAAGACAAGTAAAAATGTATTGAAGCACACTCATCATGCTTTCTAATACTTCAAAGACAGCCTCAAATTAGCAGGACAAGTCTACACAGCTATAAGTATTATTACGTGAATATAATCTTTCTATCTTCAGGAATAAAAAATTTAAGAACGATTATTTATAGTGTGTGGTGATGCTAGATTGCTTTAACTCACAGAAAATATTGTTCTTAATAGTATGGCTTCCCCAATATTAGCTTAAGCACTCCTTTAAAAATACAGGCTATATTACAAGAGCTTGTCTAAATCCTCTGGGTTTGGGCTAGTTTCCTCAGCTCTTCAGGAATTTTGATTTGTGATTCTTGAAATATTATTTAGCCTGATCCTACACTTTTTCACAAAACCTTTGCTAGGAAATATACGCATAGGGAGAATTTTCTAAGTTGATTGTTTTAATTCTATTGCTATATACTGAACATAATACTGTGGCACAGATACAGCTTTTTGGGGAAATGAAATTACAGATGGAGATCTTGGATGCATGGATTGGTCTAACTTGCTCTGACCCACTGATTACAGCCCAAGCACACCTCAACCCCTTTCACAAGTTGACAGTGTAAAGCTGGTCACTGAACAGGGGCTGCAGCATCAGACAGGATAAAAGAGTTGTGGTCATTTCTAAAATAATTGTTTTATAAAGTATTTAATAAATGATATAAGTATTTATATTTAAACATTTAATGTTTCAAATGACAAGATATCCATCTGACTACTATATGCTTTGAAATTTCACACAGCATTTCCAGGAATGTTTTCTCAGCACACGTAAACCAAGATTATAGCTTCTTCAATACACTATTCATATTAAAGCCTCAAACGACACACTACAGGAAAGTGACATCTCTGACATTGGTAATATTGAGCCATCAGCATCAACAGAACAATATCTTTCTTGTTTGATAGCGTTTTAAGGCAATACTATGACAATTATACAAAGAGATATGCACAGCAACAAAAGGGCTTACTGGAAGCACCAGAGCGAGACTGTGGCTGACAAGACCCATGAGGCCGAAGGAACTGCTGGCTCTGGGGGTGAAGCTGTTACCCATCTTTCTCCTCTCAGTGGGGAGCAGCACTGGACACTACAGCATGAGTGAACACGGACCTGTCCAGAGGCCATAAGAAAATAAGGAGCGAGATCAAATCAAAGCAGAAATGCAGACATTTTATCCCATTCTCCTAAGCATTGGGTTGTTAAAGCTGCTGTGATTGCCTTAGGCAAAGTTTGACCCACTGACTGTCCTGAAATCAAATATGGTGGTACATTTTGGAAAATACAAGCTCTACACGCACGTCTCAGACACTTTTGAGAGACACTTAGTTCAAGTAAACTACCATGGAATAAGCACAATTACATTTCCTCCTACATCATCCTGCAACTCGGTCACATTCTGGTTTAAACTTTTGACTCATTCAATTTTTATGCTGCTTGTTCATTTTATAATCCAGTTGTTATATGTTTCACTTTCATTACTTATTTTCTTTTGCAATCATCCTAGGATAGGGACTAATTATTTTAATAGCTCTCATTACAACATGCTGGTGCATTTGCTTTTCTTTTTTAAATGAAGTTATGTTTATACAACCTCTTCTTTTTTTTTTTTCCTTTACACTAAACCACAAGAGAAATCGCAAGCTCCGTTATGGGTTATAGAAATAAACAGTGCTTTTAGCAAGCTTTCCAACAGCAAATCAGGGAGATAGGAGTGAGCATGATGAAAGGGTTAGAAAGACTCATGCCCAAGGAATTAAAAGGATACAAAAACCTGCAACATCACTGCATCTAACTACACTTCACTAAAAGGCGTTAGAGTTAACAAAAGCTTGAAAATAGGACCACCCTACAAATAACTTTATTAAATATACAAGCCTGCAAAGGACATGTGTGTACAACGTAAAACAGCAAATGTTAAGGCAAAATAAAATAACCCCCGTGCATATGCATACACATCTGCGTGTGTAATCATCTAAACTTCTCATCTCCAAGGTGAAAAATGTTGAAAGGCAAATAGATTTTCCCTTACCCAGATCTTTCCTGCTTGTACAGCTCTGACTATAAATAGTCCCTTCTGTGAACAGCTTTTGCTGCCCTAGCAGGAGGAGGATGGTCTCAAAAAGGGAAAGGAAGTTCCTTTAGAAACTAGCAAGAGACAAAGATAGGTGTCCAGATACTTGGACACAACGAATCTTTACACTGCTGGCTGACCTTACAGACCTACTCCCTC
>BJBW01000088.1:84388-127198 GCA_004320125.1 Scolopax mira | reverse complement strand
GGTGGTGAGACCCTGGCAGAGGTTGCCCAGAGAAGCTGTGGCTGCCCCATCCCTGGAGGGGTTCAAGGCCAGGCTGGATGGGGCTTGGAGCAACCTGGTCTGGTGGGAGGTGTCCCTGCCCAGGGCAGGGGCTTGGAACTGGATGATCTTTCAGATCCCTTCCAACTCAAACGATTCTATGATTCTATAATCTAGTTTCTTGTCAAGACCAAAACATATTAGGCCTTCATGTGACACAGAAAACAGGCCATTTTCTTCTTCCTTCTGGGAACTGATTGAGGAGGAGGTAGAGAAGGACAACTTGAGGCAACAATGAGCAAAGAAACATTGTCTTAGATCTGTAAATCTGCGAGGCAACAACAAATGCTGGAAAGTTTTCCCATTAGTGTTTCTTGGCCCCGAGTCAGTGAGCTGCTGAATCGCTATGTCAATAGCACATACATACATAAACACATGTCCAAGTGCTTTTCTCACTGCAAGTAGATTTAAACGGTTGCAGATATGTAATTTTTTTCTTTTTTTAGATGATCAAAAAGGTCCTCTATGAAGAAAAGTTAATTTTATCCACATACTTCACTCAAAAAGCATGTACAGTTTTAAAATTGCTCTGACACATCTCTGATGTCACATTTTTGTTTGTATGGTTTTGCTTTAGCTGTTTTCTTTTGTCATTCTGTTATTAATACATAAAGCCAGAAATGAGTTGTCTCTCTGGTATTCTTTTTACCATTCCCTGACTCTATCATTACAATCTTAACGATGTTATAGGTCTACTTCCGAATAAAGACATATTGCATTTTTGCAAGAAAACCAGCAAGATACTTCTGGATCAAGTTACTGGCAGTAGAAATGTGTGGCTGCAAAAAAAACCCCTTCCATTCTTCTGAAACATCCATCTCAGTGGAAATATTTGGAAGGGGTAGAGGAAATAATGACACATACAATTCTTCTTTTAAAAGAATTCCTTATATAAAGTATTAGAACCAGTTTTATTAGGCTGTGTCTTATTTTGATGCCCTTACGCAGCACCAGTTCTCCACCAAAGTGTACTAATACGACTGATACCGGACAGGAGGGAAGTGACCTGGCTCTGACAGGAAAAAGCCACCACCTAAATGTGGGAAAAGGTTCATAAATACTTCCAGAGACTGGCATTTTGAGAGGTTGGTCTTGCAATCTTAAGAGTACATTCATACGAAAGTTCCTGCTTTCTGTTTGGTGCTGGCTGAGGGAGGAATTATTTTGGGATTTATTTTTCTCTTGCCCATCTCTCTTTTCCTAAGCATGCTTTCAGCCCTCCAAACTGCTGAGTGTCTGCTCCTCACCAAGGCAGTGCGGAGAGACACACCAGTAAGAAAACCAATGAAGCAACCTAATCGGCAGTTGAGAACCCCTCAGGAGGAAATGAAGGAGAAAAAACCTCATACTTCCTCTTTGGAGCTCTACTGGCGTGAACTAATTTAATAGGGATGAGCAGCCACAAAGACAGACGATTGCCTGTTGCTTCGTACAAGTGACATGTGGTAGGTTATGGGTATACTAATAGTGAAAGTCAGAATCTTCACTTTCAGAGCTTCTACCAGGGAAACTCCAAGATCACAGACTTCCTACTGTATTGGCAGGGTGTAAAAAAACTCCCTCGGGATCTTCATCAATGGGGTACATGTTAAAACACAGAAAAAGTTTATGTGGGAGAGAGTGATGGAAAGAAACTGAAATGGAAAAGACACTTGTTTAACAAGTCAGATCGGAAATGTCCTGTGAGCAAGAAAGTAACTAAAAACAGAGGAGAGGAAGGGTCAAAGTTGTGTCTCCTTGGAATACCTAATTTCATCAGCTGGATCTATTGTAGTTAAAAGCCATTTACCCTAATGCATTTAGGAGGAACCCCTTTATCTTTCACCTAATGATCCCTTCCTACGTAATCCTCTTTTCCAAACCAAGAAACTTCACAGCATGACAAAAAAAAAAAAAGAGAAAGAATTGAGAATGAATCGGTTTTGTTTACAAAAGTGAAATATAGTAACGAGATAGAACTAAGGTCACTGATGGCAGAGATTGCAGAGATCGCTTGGGAGGGATGCAGAAGCAAATAGCTTCTTAGCAGATAATCTTTGTGTGGGTGCGTGTCAGAACGTGTGTGTGTATGCAAACACAGAGATGTACCTCTGTGCTAGAGGATTTTTCCCAGGGGACTTCCCTGTTTTTGGTAGGTATTTCCTTGTGACCTTTTAGCAAGAGAGAAAGAAAAAGCCTCTAGAAAAGGAGATGAAAATGCTTGACAAGATCCTGGCTGGAGAAAGTCTGCCTGATCACAGATTCAGCACGACTCGGCTACATGGGCAACTCATAACAATGAAATATCACAGGACAGAGAGAGGAGCCCTACAAAAAGATTGTAGTTCTGCTGTGTACCTTCCAGCAGGATGCTCAGCAATACCTTCTGGTGACAGACCAATGACTGTGCCCTTGCCTTTTTTTCTCAGCTTCCCAGCTTCTCCTGACATTCCTGCCCCTTGGGATTTTTCCAAGTAATTCTGTGGGACCCACCAGATCTACAGAGCTTTCTTTCTTGGCGACACCACTGGTTAGCTCAGTACTCTTGACCTATCATGTGGATTCACTCTCCTAAGCCCTGTAACCTGGAGTGAAATGCTATCATGCAAACTTCTCCTTGTTTCAGGATCATGCTCATTTCAGATGAGGCGAAATGGATTTTTCAAGCCCTTACACTTCCCATAAACAAACTGGGATCAAAAAGCCTCTTTGGAACTGGCACTGTGTGTGTGCAGTAATGAAACTACGTTTCTGAAAAAAAAAAAAAAAAATCACAACCACCTGACCCCAAGGGTTAAGTTGTATTCGACTTAATTAACTGAAGTTGGCTTTTGGAATGTCAGCGGATAATGTGCCAGGAAAGTCTTTGCACTAAGAGTGTCATTAATAGATTATATACATAAGAGACATGATTTTTAAGCTTCAGGTCAAAAAGCTGCCTTTTCATTTCTCTTGGAACTTTTCAACTATTTTATCCATGGTGCATGTGATAACACTTTATTTCATAATAAATATTCTGAAGGAATTCCTAATACTGACAAATCTCAATTAAATTTATGCCTACTTCACAGTTATAGTTTCATTGTATGTCATAACATGACCTAAGTATGTTCATAAATTTCTCTTGAGACATCTCTCTGCAACGGCAAATGAAGAGCGAACCTCTAAAATTTCAGGTTAAATAAACAATGTCCAACGGGTTTTTTTGATTTTTGGTTGTTTTTTCTTTTTTAAATTAACCTTTGGATCTGCAAAAACTACTTGGAAATCTTCCAATATAAAGTTCTTCATAAGATTATATGGGCTTCCCGTCTTTGGTAGGCTGGGAACGTCACCAAAATGATCACTTGTCATTTCATTCAATGGAACCGGAAGGCACTGCAAATAATAATCCACTTCATTCTCTTCAACAAAAGCAAGATCACTCATCTAAATCATGTTATTTCATAACTTCTGCTTCTATGGAAATGTAAGGCATGTGTTTTCTTAGCCCTACCCAAGTTAACCACTTTAAGAGCAACCTAGGAAAAATATATATAAACCAATAGATAAACCTAGGAAAAACTGAGATAGAGCTGGGGGAGAACGTTAGGATGGAACTCAAGCTAATGACTAGGTTGATGTTATAGGGCAACCTGGATATCCTCATATGCAAGCAAACAATATGGGTTTTATACGGGACCAATATACAACCACACATCTGGAGGGAAAATAAAGCAGACTGAATAATCTTACATTCATTCTAATTGTTACGAAACGTTATCTGAAGATCTGGTAATTTAAATATTCTGCAATTAAAATAAACTATGAGCTAACATGTCAAAATGGTAACTGGTTCCAAACAAAATTCCATTCAAAGACTCGCATGTGAAATAAACTTGATGTACACCAGCTGTCTTTCATTGCTACTAACGCCTTCATTTTAAATCCAAGCTTACCTCTGCCACGCATATACCTGCTATGAAATCCCACACATTTGCAAATTGTTTAACCAGAAATATTTTATGTAAATGAGGTGACAGAAAATAATACAGATGAGAGAAGACTGCATCTCAAAGCATTTGAAGCTTCCTGCTCTTGTGCTCTGCCGTGTGGCTTTATATTTTTATTTGCTAAGTTGAGATATACGATTTGATATTCAGCCTAGTACTGTAATTCCCACGTCAGAAGGTCACCACACAACTTGCTGTGACCTCCTAATTCCACCTAAAATTCAACCAGGCCTTCAAAGCACATCACTATTGCAGATCTTGTGGGACTGCTTTGGCAGAGTTGCCTAAAACAGCTTACACAGTGCTTTTCTTTACAGCTGTATGCAGTGAGATTAGCCTCGAGTTTTCATAATTGTCGTCTTCATATAAACAAGGGAAAATTCCAAACCATTACTTTTTGCTTAATGTATATCTTACCCTGCAGGAAAAGTGCACTTTTATCTTGACATAACTCAAGCCTATAAAACATTCCTTTCCATAGGCTCAAGAAAGGCATACGTTTTGTTCACAGGATATTATTCAACAACCACAGAACATACAATTTCTGGATGTCCTAAAAAATAGAAAGTTAATAGTAGCAAGCTTTGGATTGAGAAGCTGTGTGTGTAATCATTTACTGGCCCACTAAAACGTTAAGGGTCCTTGGGTTAGTCTTGAGCCTTTAAAGTTTGGCAGGATAGAACCTCCAGAAGATTTACTACAGCTTAATTATTGACCTGACATAATACTTAGGCTACGTAGCACATGCTGATGGCTTGTTTGGTTTAATTAATTACTGAAGAAGCATTTTAATTTTTTACCTTTGAAGATTTCCTGTAGTTAATGCGCCTTGGTTAATTTTCATAGCATCGGACAGAAGTCTGCATGTCTTGATCAGTGAATTTATTATAAGCAAAACCTGCAAAAAAGGGAAACCACATTAATTAATACTTATAGCTGCTAGTAATCACAGATTTTAGTGGTAACATAAGCTCTGTTCGTACTGGATTTAGAATTTGTTTGCAAAACTAAACTTATTAATTCCTATTGACTTTGCTGAATAACCCTGCAGATCCAAGTTTATCCATGCCTAATTACTGTATTAATCTAAGATCCTCACTCATCTTCTTCCTTTGACCTTCTTTCCAAGAACCAATTAGTTCATATCTACTTTCTCCTCATCTGACCTGGGCAAGCACTAAGATGCAGGATGTCACAGGCGACTCCAGTCAGGAGAAAGTTTCCCTGATGCAAAAAATCTCTGTTTCATTTATTTTCATGAACAGGGGAGATGTTTCATTGGCAGGAGCAATGGTTTCACATTCTCTTAGCCTTAAGTAGTCACAAGCTTCTGACAGAGGAGACATCACCTTCCCCTCCCGTCCTGGCAGCAGGTCTCTCCAGCATGTACCAGCATGCACACTCCTGGGGTTGGAAGAACTAATCTGACCAAGTATTAATCCTGCTAGCCAAAAGCAAACCAGCCAACCAGCAACCCCAACAAGTTTTCAGATGGGTCAGCTCTGTCACCTGGCTCCCTTTCTTGTCACACTGCTGCCAGTGTGGTCACAAGAAAAGAATAGAACCGAGGGCCACCACCCCACCACCTCAGCACATACATGGCTCCACTCGACATGGCAGAGCCCTGAAAGAGGCTGCCCAAAGAGGTGGTGGAGCCTCCATCTCATTCATAACGTTCCTGTGCAACCTACCCTGGCTGGACCTGTTATGTCAGGGCATTGGACTAGGTGATCTCCAGAGGTCCCTTCCAACCCCATATCATATCATTCTGTGTCATAGGGGCACTAAAATCATCAGACAATGTTTTCCTGCCTAATCCAGCCCACCAGTCAAAAAGGCCTCTCTCTAGGCTTTCATTTTCCCCGATGTGAAGTCTCTTTCTCTGTCAGCCTAGTTGTTCCCCATCTTCAGGATCTCCCTTCATCTGGCACACCACCCTTCTGGAAGGGCCAGCCAAAGCCTGGCTGCCTCCTGCTTTGCATGCTCTTGAACAGCTCTGGGGTTTGACTTTGGTTTTGGAACAAGCCTGCTTTACTGTTTCTTAGAGCAGTTTTATAAGGGCAGTGGCAAGGAAGTCTATCTGTTCTGAGGATAAGGGATGCAGTCAGATTCTTCATTTGAGAACTTCTGAAAGGTCAAACCCAACCTTATTAGGAAAGCTCTGGTGACTTGCACAGGCACCAGCAATGGGAACAATGAAGACATATGGGGAGCATTGTTTCATGCACAGTTGGGTACCTGGAATGGGGGAAAAAAAAAAAAAAAAAAAAAGGAAATCCCAGAAAAAATTGGGGCATTTATAGCTTCCAGGAGAATGAACCAATAACAAACCCAATATGGAGATAGGGTAAATCAAGGAATCTGAAATACATATGTGCCTAACATGCTGCTACAAAATTAAATATAACCTTTGCTTCTCAATACAGTGGGATCTACAGTGCTTGGCAGTGGACTCATTGCCTCAGTTATTCCAAAAGTATTGTGAATTCTTAATCACCTGCTTTTAGGCAGCCAAGACTGTGAAGGTCTGGATAAGTTTAAATACAAAGCTGCCAGTATTTGGAAAATTAACAAATTACCTCATAGTTACTATTATGTTAAAAATACATACTTGCAATATTACAGTCCTCTCAATCTTACCTTTTTCTTATGCAGGAAAGAAATATTGTCATTATTTTTCCACTCTTCCTCAGTTCAGTCTTTTTCTGCTGTAATAAATAAGCCAATAGAAAGTTATAACAATTTCTAAGCAATAAATTTAATATTTTTAAAGAAAAAACCACAAAATAACTTGCATTTATCTATACATTATTTCTAGGAATATATCCCAGGACAATAAGAAAGATATTGCATAAAATAAAGTGGTTTTGAGCTGTCCAATAAGTCTCACTGGGACCATTGCATCTAATTTCATCAGGGAAGGGTTACAGCAAAGTACGTTGCTGCTGCAATTGCCTTCTTTTATCAACAATTCTCTTCTTTAGTTCTTTTCTTGAGAAGGTTATACTGAAGGTGTACAGTATCTACAGAGGGCAGTAGCTCTCTAAAGCTTCTTCTGCAGGTGCAAAGCAAAAATCCAGCAAGACTTATTTAGCTTACAGACAACAGAATCATAGAATCGTTTGAGTTGGAAGGGACTTTAAAGATCGAGTACCTGCTTCCTAATAATTCAGAAAACAAACTAATGTGCCACTAGGTCTTCAAGTCGGTAGTGGCTGTGAAAACCAATAGGTCCTCTGAGATTTCATGTTGAAAAATTCAGCTTTAAATTAAGTCTGGAATCCAAATTGAACACTCTTACTATACAATAAAAATTCATAGGTATGAAATAATTAGAGACGTGAAAATAATATTATTATTGTATTACCTAATCTGGGGGTTTGGCTCTATTTCTTTCAGAGACTGATCTGTCCAGCTTTTAATAATGTATTTTTTGTTGATTGGTTTCCAATTTTTTAGCAGTGCTGTAATAGGTAGGATAATCAGACCAAGGGGTTTCTTTGTGATTGTCACTAGCCACCATTAAAACTTTTGCTCACTATGTCATATAAAGTTATGGGCAATTAGTGAGCACTTGACTTTCTCTGCGGTTACCCTTAGCTCTTTTGGACACGTATATTGCTTGGGCCAAGAGGCTAGGAATTAAAAAAAAGCACTCTCACAATCAATCACAGTCAACAGAACTTCTCTGTCCCAGTGGCCACATAAGCCCTCCTTTGACCACACTGTAGGACCCAGCAACACCCTGCTGACCTTCTGAGTGCAATAACTCCTCAGTGACCACTGCTGGGTATGGGCAAGTGCACCCTCTCGCCCCTTCTCACAAAAGCTGGGTGAATGCACAGCAGCGTTACAGCAATTTTTCCCCCAGCAAAATCTATGATATAAGGAAAGGCCAAGAATTCACAACTAACACTTTTTTTCCACTTACTGTATTAGCCAGGCCAAGTCTCAAGTACCTAAGGGGGACCTACAAGAGTAACGGTGAGGGACTCTTGATCAGGGAGGGGAGACATAGAACAAGGGGAAATGGTTTTAAACTGAAAGAGGGGAGATGTACATGAGATCTTAGAAAGAAGTATTTTGCTGTGAGGGTGGTGAGACCTTGGAAGAGGTTGCCCAGAGAAGCTGTGGCTGCCCCATCCCTGGAGGGGTTCAAGAACAGGTTGGATGAGACTTTGAGCAACCTGGGCAGGGGGTTGTAACTAGATGATCTTGAAAGTCCCTTCCAACCCAAACCATTCCATGATTCAAGAACATGACGTAAAGTAAAATTATCCATCAGCTGCAGTACAAGAGTATGTGAATGTGAGATAGGCAGGCAAACACTAGAAGATGATTAACCATATTATTCTCTCTATTTTGAAAAAAATAAATGAAGGTTTACTATGTTTTATTACAGTTACTTGTTGCAGTTACATGGAGGAGTGGGCTGTAATACACAAGGCCAGATTTTTAGCCTTTTAACGTGAGCGCAAATCCCACAGAAAGTGTGACTGCACATAAGTACCAAAGGCTGAATTTTAGCCCTTAAACTGCTATTAAAAAAGAATATTTTTTCCTATTATTGTTGTTGTTAGGGGAAACAAATTGAGTAAAGAGCTTTTGGAAGGAAAGTGTTTTCTAATGGCCAAGATTGCAATAGCAAAGAAAATAAATAAAAATTATCAACATGAAAATAAGCTAATGAAAAAAAACAATGGTTAGAACAGCCAATAAAACTAAGAGAAGATGCTAAAAACAATCTTCACATCATACTTGTTCTCAATCAACAAGCTGACTGTATGTGGACAATTAAAGCTTTTTTTTCCCCTTTTAAAATATCTCCTCCTTTTATAGTGAGAGATTCATGATTTTTAAAAATTTTTCTTTCTTCCTCACCACTGCACTTAAGACATTAGTTTCAAGCAATTGAGAAGATGAAATTAAGAATCATCTAACAGTGTCAGCTGGAGTAAAACATTTGCTTTCGGAATTTCTTTACCTACACAGGCAAAAGAGTAAAAACATTGAATGACAAAGCAGAGTGATGATGAAATAAGCCAATGTTTGATATTGCAGAAGAATGAGTCTAACAGTAGCAGAATCAACAGGAATCTTTCCATTTACTTTAGTGGGCATTAAGCTGGTCCATGACAGAGCAGAAGAATCCACATGGAGATGGCAGCTATTATTGTCAAAGTTTACAGGTCCCTCTTTTCCACATTCATGAACATATGAAAATACAGTGCTTTCCCTTAGGTGCACAAAAGAGTTCATTATGACTTAAGAGAGTATGTTATGTCATAATTTTATTCTATGGGAAAAGGACCCATTATTTTCTCGAAATGCTGCTGTTTTAAAAAGCATTTCAGGAGCACTTTCAATTTTCTTCTTTCTTTCGTTTTTCTGTGCACCATTTACCACCTAAATTCTGAATTCAGCCTTAGTCCAGAACCTTGCCGCGACACATTTCCAACCTGTGGTACAGATGGAGACTTTAATAGCATCCCACGGTGGCAAAGGCTTACAGAGTGCTGTAATGCAAGATTAGTGTTTACTGCTCAGCCTTTGAACAGCAGGTGTTTAGATACTGCTGGGTGGAGCAGTTTGGGAATTTTGGGGAGTGTAGGTGTATATGTGACAGTGAGAGAAATCCTTCCCATATAACACAGATAACCAGTAAAGAACAGGAGGGTTTACTATGTGCAGGACTTCTTCCATACCTGGGATGTATTGATGATTAAGAGTTTTCCAGATCATTCCAGAAGTGGTAATACATGAGTATTACTATGTCCTGGGGCTGCAATGATCTTATTTAAGTTCACAAAAGAAACACAGTCACAAAGTCTCCAATGAAGACCTGAGGGACTGCAGGAAGCATTGTGTGTGACTCACTCCACCTCTGAGTCAGTCCTGAATTTACGTACTCAGTCTCATGCCAGAAGGGAGGTCTTTCAGAAGAAGAGGAAAATACTAGACCCACATCTTTCTACAGACTCGGCAAAAGACATGTTCATTGCTTCCTCAGACCATCCCTGTATAAAGAATGTCCTTATGCAGCAGTTTCCCATTTCACCCACAAACAATTCATTCCAATGGAGAGCTCAGTGCTTTCTGGGTGCATGAAGTGCTTGAGCATTTCCAGGGCTTAAATATTCTACACACAAGGTACGAGTGCAAGATGATTGAAGGAGTAACTACTGAAAACAGAATGACCTGGAAAAACGTTTTGGTGGCTGACTTCACAAATGCCAATAAATGGACAAGAGAATCCAGTCCCAGCCATCCAATGCCTTTTTGCTGGGATACCTGTAGGAACGATTGCAGAGCATCCTCAGCAACTGCAATTTATGTGTTTGATTTTCCTCTGCCCTTGTATTTCTCCTTGCCTTCAGTAGGCAGCGTAAGAAGTATTTCTGAATAAGGGTATATCCTCATATTTCTCAGAACTGCAGCTCCATTATTGACGCATAAGGGAGCTCCAGCACACACAGTGCTCACTGTTATCATGCTGTCTAGCCTTGCTCATAACAAAGTCAGAAGACAGAAGAGTAAAAAGGCATTGAATACCAGCAATTTGTTACCATTACTGACTTCACCTTCACCACTCATTTAAGCAATATTGCCATAACAATAGAAACAACTATTGTTTAAAAAACAAACAAACAAACAATGGATCGGCCCACACAGATCAACACATCTATTTCTATTTGCAAAACAATAATGGTTTTTACCCCTATACTCTGATGAGAGCCCACCTGAAGCACTGCATCCATTTCTGCAGTCCTCAACACAGAAAGGATATGGACATGTTGGAGTGGGTCCAGAGGAGGCCACAAAGATGTTTTTTTGGCTGGAGCCCCTCTGCTATGAAGACAGCCTGAGACAGTTTGGATTATTCAGATTAGAGAAGGCTCCAGGGAAATCTTATAGCAGCTTCCCAGTCCCTAAAAAGGGCTCCAGGAGAGAAGGGGAAGAACTATTGATCAGGGAGGGGAGCCATAGGGCAAGGGGAAATGGTTTTAAACAGAAAGAGGGAAGATTTAGATCAGATCTCAAGAAGAAATTCTTTGTTGTTAGGGTAAGACCCTGGAAGAGGTTGCCCAGAGAAGCTGTGGCTGCCCCATGCCTGGAGGGGTTCAAGGCCAGGCTGGATGGGGCTTGGAGCAACCTGGTCTGGTGGGAGGTGTCCTTGCCCAGGGCAGGGGGGTTGGAACTGGATGATCTCAAAGGTCCTTTCCAACTCAAACCATTTATGGTTCTGTGGTTAAAACTGATTTCACAGGCTTCTAGGTATTCATAACTCACTGGAATTAGTAGACTAATTTCTAAAGGGCTTCTATCACTTTCTGCTAAAGATTTCCTACTAAAAGAAGTTCCATCATCAATATATTGGGCATGCAAAGGGCAATTCAGCACCAGTCATAAAATGACCCCTTCCCTTCATTTCTGGGTGAAACAATGCAGAAGAAAACTTCTTGGTGTCACCTTTTTTGAATTATGACATGTGGCTTTTAATGATGAAAAAATTAAATTGAACACATATAATCCACACACATCTTTTTTTTTTCCTGAGACAACAGTCTCTGCTCATTTTAATTTTTCATCATGATTTGGGTGGATATGACTAAAACCTTACCTTAGTATTTCAGCCTCCATTTGGAAAAATGTTTTAGCTGGTGCATGAATCTATTTTGTTATGTTGTAAAATACAGTGGCTATAAGATTTCAGTCTGCTCTTAAGTGCTCAGCTAGCTAACGACAAAACTGGACACAACTCTCACACTTGAAAAGAATAATGAGCAATTCGGCTTTCTAAATTAGAAGTAGAAAACCAAACTGAAAATTTTACCACTAAGTTACTTGAAATAAGAATACAATGATGTTGAAGTAATAACCAATACAAATATATAAAAAAAATAGTCTAAAATGATTTAATTAAGTTCTGACACACAGCAAACCACTTTACATTTAACTTGCAATTTTTCCTACTTTTATTTAACCAAAGGGTTTGACTCTTTAAGTGTTCCAACATTGACTATAAGTATAGGCTTGGGGGATACTGCTGTTATAATTGTTCTCAATGGAATTAATCACTGAGGAAAGTGGAAACAAATACGACTGATCTTAGAAACACCATAAAGGTGGCACAATCTTCTTGAAATAGACTGAACCTGACATTCCTCAAAACCAACTTCTATACAAACTGTTATAACTCCTCAGGGTGTAAGGCATTCCCATGTTTCTGCTATGTAGTTGTGGGAGAAGAAAATAAATAATTTGCATTTCCAAGGGTATCTCAATTTAGGTGTTTGGTAGACTCTGGCAGCCACAAAATAGTCTTAAAATGTTAACCGTTACTCAAAATACATGAAGGGGGAGGTAGAGCAGGAAATTTCTTAGATGTGATTTGATGAGGGTTAATGAGCCCCAAATTATGTGTGTGCTTTTTTAGTTGATAAAGTGTCAGCATTTCCCTTTGCCTTACTGTTCTGGCAGATTTGTTTTTTCAACAGCCAAACCCAGCCTTTTGTTTAGCAAGAAGCACAAACTATAGACAAGGTTGCTTCAGAGAGAAAAATAACTCAGGGGTTTAATAAAGCAGCTTTTCCTATAGTTCAGCACTTAAAATAACTAAGTCACTGTGACTTGAAACCTGACTACTCCTTATCACCTTCCAGATGTAAAGAACAATGTCACTACAATCAATGAATCAGAAAGCAAGGCGACCTTAATCTCAATATTTATGGAGCAATTTAGGAAATTGAAACATGTGAAGGCAGGGAAGGAGGGAAGGAAGAGCACTTGCTGGAAACTTTACTGCTCTGATTTGGAGAATGCACAAGTTTATTTGAAAAAGACAGAAAGAAAAAGAATTATAAGTAATAAATCTTTTGTGTTATCTTGTTAATGTCATTGCTTTTTTATTTTTATTACTTCTTTTGTTTTTTTTGAGAAATGTGGAACCATTCCATAAACACAACTGAGCTCTGTCTTCTGTTAAGAGCTGCAGCGCCATTGAAGTTTGAACTGATTTAAGCAGTTCTGTTGTGCTTTTAATTCTCCCTACCTTCTTTTTATTTTTTTTTTTTTTTTATTTCCAGTGGATTGAAATGTGACCAAATAGCAGCATGACTGTGAATGGAAAAGATAATTCTCACACGACATTCTTCTCAGTTGCTTTGGGGAAAACACACACACAAACACATTTGCTCATGTCTGATTCAAGATGTGAAAAAAAAAAAAAAGAAAAAAGACAAATCTATGAGAAATTTTTCTGAAATTGGAAACACTTAAAAAACTCTACGTATTTGTTTTGTTTAGACTAATTAAAACTTCTGCTTTATGTTACCACAATAGACACTAAACATTTGCAATATATTTACTGAGGTTAAAGGAATTATGGGATGAATTTGTATCTATTACACCCTTATCCTTAAGCACCACTGCTGTAGTAATCAGTGGCAATATAGTTTTATCAGTCAAAAAGGTGACTTATCAGTCTACCCAGAGACATTTTGCACCCTCAGTATGTTATACAATACAGAATACTACATAATTTTGGTTTCTGGGGAAAAAAAAAGATCATCTTTGGTTGAAATCTTATATTACCATAGCTGGATTAAAGATGGAGGTGAAAGAACCAGTGCATTGGCTGTGAGCTTGAGGTTGTGCTGCTTCTCTCATACCTGCATAGTTTGCTATACTAATAGAAGTCCTTATCATGAACAGAAAAATGGGCAATTCCTAAAGTTCAAAAGAGTGAAAACTAAGTTTAAAATTCTAACAGTAGGGATACAGGGATTTCCTTCTGTTGTGGTGCCTCCCACGCACACATACACACAGAGAACAAACATTCACTTCCCTTATTGAAACACGATGGTGAAACTAGTTCTTACTAACAGAATTTTTTTTTCCATGTCCTACTCACAAAATCTAAATTAGATTAGAGTCAAGCTTCAGCTACATTAAGTATCCTCATCCAAGGAATTTTTTGTTAAAACACATATCTTTTGAGTTTCTGCAGCAACATGAAGGACTGTGAAAGCTCTTCATTAGAGAAGCTATTTTAGGTCTTTAAAAACATAGGCCTATTTTCTTTCATTCAGCTTTTGTATTGTTCTTTGTTAACTTTTCCTGAAGCACAAGAGCCAGAAAATTGGTATCAGCAGTCTGCCCTTAGTGTCACAGTACACAGGATAGCACAATATCAAACACCAGTAAAACACAAGGTACTGTTACATTATTTTGAAAACTCACACTTGGTTAAATTAAGAAGTTAGTTCTTAGAGCTGTCCCATTTTCGATAGCCCATCTCTGGCCCAGGTAACTCTCTTCTCACAGATTCCAGAAGAACATGAATCTGTCCCAATGGTAAAGCTCCCTAGTGCTTCTTGTGTATAGCCAGGTGTATTAATTACCATTTAAAATTGGCTACATCAGTCTACATCAAAATACAGACCTATGGATTGAATTAGTTGAGGAGATGCTATGAAGCACATTCAATTTTATCCGCAATGGCACCTCTAATCTCCAGGAGATGAACAGAGCAACAGCTGGGAGGAGCGATTCTGAAGTCACTCCAAGATATCAGAGATCACGGGTCAGTGCAGAATAAAGATCCGTGTTGAAGCTCCAAGCTGCAAGTGAGGACTCTAAGACTGCATTGCAGACTCATTGCCCTGATAAGCTAAGAGTAGACCTAACCAGATGTCAAGAAGGAAATCCCTGCCTTCTAATAGTTTTGGTGTCCAACTTATGCTCAGGAACAGACAATTTGTTCTCTTAGGGAGGTTCTAGGAAGCGCTCAGACATTAGATCTCTGGAAGAAATTCTTTGCTGAGAGGATGGTGAGACACTGGAAGAGGTTGCCCAGAGAAGCTGAGGCTGCCCCATCCCTGGAGGGGTTCAAAGCCAGGCTGGATGGAGCTTTGAGCAACCTGGTCTGGTGGGAGGTGTCTTAACCTTATAAAACATGTTTTCCCTTTTACCACAACCCTATAAAAATCCATGACAGTTCCTTTCTCTGTATTTCCTTATACTGTGAAACTCTGAGAAAGATGTGAGGTCTCAGATGAACTCTCACTCCCAGATGTGGTCTGAGCTTCAGGAAACGCATATTCCATTCTAAATTATCAAGAATTGGCTGAATGGTGCAGGTGGTCACATCACTTGCATTAATGTACAAGCTGACCTCCTCTCTTACGTGCCAAATAACTTTCTCACTAAAAAAGCAATTCAGATACTGTGGTTCCTAGAGTACTATCAGAGGTTGGTAGAAGTAACATGTTTCTAATAAAATGCTTGGCATTGAATGAATTGAACGTTCAGTGCCATTCACAAAGTTCTGAAGCTCAGACAGCAGGGAGCTTTTGAAGAGGGCAGGTATGAATGAACTCAGGTAGAAATCAGACAGGCTGGCTGGGAAATGGAATTATCCAGAATAATTACTAAACTAGGGTGACTTTGGACTTCGTATATTTTAAATTTATAAATTCCATCTCTGTTAGTTAACTCCTTATCTGGCAGCAAAGAGAATTTTAAAATAACTTTCTAAGGACAATACATGCATCAATAAGATATGCATGTTGGATTAAAATTAGCTTGTTTTAATTAGCAGTTCTAAAGTTAGATAGACGTGTAAGAACCACCACTACTGTGAATTGACAATGAAGTTACAGGAGGAGCTTCAAGCAACATGAAGATGAGGGAAGGCAGCATTGCTAGGTCTGCTGAAGAGCAGCAAGGAACTCAGCAAGGAACAATATCACTGATGATAAGAGATGCAAAATTTTAAAGGCTGTTTCAGGGCTCCAGCCTGCGGGCTGCGATTGTTTGAAATGGATCTATTTCAGGACTCACAAAGTTCACTTAAAGTCCTCTCAAACTTCTGAAAAAGGCCATAGAAATCCATGACTGAAAATAAAGCCTAAACTCAAAATAAGATTCTTGCATGGTTTTAGTTTATACTTTTTAAATAGTAGTTTTCAACACTCTGTTTAGTTGGGTTTGACAGAAACCCATTGAAATTTAAAAGGGATTCTTTGAAGGATATATGTTGTGGCAGACCTGGCCAAAACCAGGAAGAAGACCATCCCATGTGAATATATTTTAGAGAAGTATTTGTCCTGCAACACCCTGTGACTGGAAGAGCTATTTAAAGGTGAATTAAGAGCAACTGCATATAATTGCAAGCTGGAGCAGAGGACTACTTTAATATACTGTTTTTTATAAATATCCAGTTTACTCAGAGACACAGAACTCAGGACAAAAATCAAGAGTGAAACTTAAAGTAAAATAATGAAAACAATAACTTGAGGGCAAGTGTTTCAAGCAAAATAAGGAACTGTCATCAAGACTGAGGATGACACCAAGCTGGGGGGAGCAGCGGAACTCTTTGAGACAGGGCTGCCATTCAGAGGGACTCAGGGAGCTGGGGAAACAGGTCAACATAAACCTTATGGAATTCATCAAGGACAGATGCAAAGTTCTGCATCTGGGAAGGAAGAGTCTCTCGCAATGATACAGGTTGGAGATGGACTGGCTGAGGGATGGTGCTGCTGAGAAGGACCTGGAGTCATGTTAGAAGATTATAAAGGAGAAAGAGCCAACTCCATCAGGACTCAGCAGTGCATGGCAGGAATGCAAGAAGTAATGGCCATAAACTGGAACAAGAGAGTCAAATGGGATATAAATACATCGAGCTTCTTCCCTGTATCAAAGTCAAGTAGCGCAACAAGTTGTGCTACAAGACATTGTGCACTCTCCATCTTCTGGGATGGAAGCCCTGATCACTTGGATCTGATCTCATAGCTGAGCCTAGTTTGAGCAGGATCCGGGACCTCCCAAGATCCCTTCTAACCTCAATTTTCCAGGGATTGTTCTGTGACTATATAAGATGTTTAATATGTTCGTAAGTAGCCTGGTTGAGAATGTCTTCTCTTCACAGTAAAGGGTGACTTTCCTCATTTCTTTTTTGGGGATAAAGAATTTACTTGAATGCCCCCATTTAAATTATTTATGGAAGAACATAGTGCTAATCATACGATTGTGTGTTTTGGGGGCAAGAAGTGGCTCGATTAAATTGAGAACTAAACCAAAAATGAAACTTGAGGTTAAAGAATGGCTGGTTCTTTCCCTGCACTACACAGTCAGCTCTCATACTGTCTCTCCACATTGTGGTGTCTCCCATAACAAAGCCCCAAGGAACACAATTTGCTGTGGCATAACAAAAGGAGACCTCACAAACTGCAGAATTCTGTGATGATTATTACTGGGACTGAAGGCAAGAGAGAGAGGATCAGACCTCTTTCCTCTCAAGAGTGTGATAACTGAAGAACTCAACAACCTTTCCATTGAAAGCAGCAATGTTCTGAGGACATAGATCCCCTCTCTCTGAAACTCTTTCACTGGTAGACGACCAAAGTATTTTGGAGGCAACACACCAAGGATCAGGAATAGCCCCTGCACTAGCCAAGAGCATTCTGTCTCACTCTGCATATGTTACACTAAGCACAGAGGATGCCCAGATAGATGTGTAATACACTACAACCCTTCTAGGCTTTTGCAGAAGCAGTATTCATAAATTGCAAATGTAGCAAATTTTTACCTTCTTAGTGCCAATAAGGAAGACATTTAGGAGGTACTCATTAACCAAACTGAGATTTGCTCCTGAGATTTGTTAATCTCTAGCAAGAGGGCTGGTAAAATCATCACTAGCAAAACAGAGCTGGAGACATGAGAGAGGAAGGCTTGACACTTCATCATCGTTGCCACAAGGTATTAATTTCTCTCTGAAAATACAGTTTAACAATTTTCATTCAGAAAAGATGAATGCCCATAGCAGAGAAAGTAAATATGAACTATAGAAAGTCTTTCTGGTTAAGCTGGGAATGCTGCAGCCAAGACATTTCCCACTTAACCTTCATCAAGGAAAAGGTCAAAAAAGGCCAATGTGCTTAAGCAGGGCACAGGACGGAACAGAACAAAACTTCCTATGAAAAAGATTAAGTTCACATTCTTTTGGCTTTCATTAAAACTATTCCACATCACTCCACACTTCCATTTAAAGCAGTTTCCTGACAGCATTGAACACAAGATCTTAAAGTATAAAAACTGAAAGATAAAAGTATAAATGGAAACAGCTTGTGTACTGTATAGAAAAGAGGGAAAAATATGAGGGAAACATAGAACAGCAAATGAGAAATAATACCTTTAGCCTTACAAATTAAGTAGCACATGGTGCCCAAGCTAGTCTTCCATCCTGTGTATTTTAAGCTGAACAGTTCAAGGACATATGCGTCTTTACTAAAGTAGAGGATTTTTGTTTTATATGAACTTTCTAAGGAAGAAATAATTTTCTTCCAGCACTCCAGGGTATCCGTGTATGTCATTTCCAAACTGCTGAGAAAACAAGTAACCTCCTCTTTGGCACTACCACCTCCCTGTGTCCCCTATAGCAACTATAGGTATTGCACAACAGAAGGTGATACTTGGTAAATGCTTAATTGTGAAAAATCACACTCCGGATTTTTCTGTGGAAAAAAGGTAAGTACACTAAGTATATCTTTGAGCAGACAGGTGTGTAGATGGATCAATGGATATGTGCAAGAAGCACACAGAAGTGCCACTGAAGGAGGGAAAATATTTTCTTTCCTTCCTCCACCTGCCAAATCTGGTCTACATTCCTTCATGAGATCTATCAGCCATGATTCAGACTCCTACTCTATTAGTTTTAGAAGCTGCCTCTTCACTCAGACTCTTTTGTAATGCTTCTATCTATAGTGACAGAATGGCACTTCATTGCCCATCTGAATTTTCAACCTCTATTGTTCATATTAGGTGTAGATGTTGATGATTCATGATAAAGCAGGGGAAAAAACATCTTTAAACAATGAGAATGGCCCACTCAGAGCTTTGAAGACAAAGGCTGAGACAAGGACTCCTCATTTTATACCAAATGTGACTCAGCAAGGTGTCTGGAAGAGAGGGATGAGGCACCCTTGGACACCTGCACTGCCCTGTGCTCGGCAGTCATCCGATCTCTCTGCAGCACTTCTTCTATAGAAGAGTCGTTTGACAGTAAGATATGAATTGAAAAAAACCCAGACGCATAAATCAATGCATTACTGTGATCAATTCCAATCCCAAAAGCCCAGCATACTCTTCTATTGCAAGCAGGGGAAAAGTGGAAGTTCTGGCAGTTATAGGTAGTTGGATACAAAAAGCCCAGAGAATATTTCAAATACGTGCTAGATTCAACACACTGATGCTCCACATGTCTCTTTTCCACTGTCATGGTAACACTAGTGTCACAGTTCAGTGTACAGCTGTGCTAGTGCAGCAAACGTGGAATGGCTGAATGGCTCTTGTTCGTTACCTGAACTGTCTCTGACTGAAGACAAAACATTCTTGTGGCAAATTAAAAAGTTGTTCTACATCAGATTTTGCCCTCCAATAGTAATCTCCAGTAGAGCAATGAAGCAGACAGGTCACATCAGTAACATCGCTCATCCCAACCAGAGACACTGATGTTCACGTTAATGGCCTCAGTAAACAGTGCAGAGTACGTTGAAAGCAGCTTTATTCAAAGCAACCTTGAACCAATACCCAAAGGGAGACCAACAGAAAGTCAGCAATGTGGTAGCTCTACTCTCGAGTATGACTGCAGGGCTTGCTCACCACACAGGGACTCATTGAAGCTCCTTGGCACACAGTTATCTCCAACAACTCTGCAGGCTTCTGACAATGACCAAGGACTCTTACACAGCAAAAAAAAAAAAAAAAAAGATCAATAAACAAAACACGCATGGTCTTCTCACACTGCTCGTGCTGTCCAGCTGCCAAGAAGAGCCATAAATTTTACAGGCTTACACACAAGTTAGACAGGCTTCCTCAAAATGGACAAGGTCAGGGCATGGTTGCACAATGTCACTTATCCAAGAGAGCACGGACCTCAGTCCTAGCTAGCCATGACCATTTTACTTTGCTTTTCAAGACCATGCTGGCAGCTATTCTCCACTAAAGAATCCATGGGATTTGGTAGGCTTCTTTTTTATGTTCAAGGTACCCAAGACCTACTAGCGGCCTTCCAGTACCTGAGGGGGGCTACAGGAAGGCTGGGGAGAGTCTGTTTATAAAAGCCTGCAGTGACAGGATAAGGGGCAATGGGTTTAAACTGAAAAAAAGCAGATTTAGATTGGAGATTAGGAATAAATTTTTTCCAATGAGAGTGGTGGAGCACTGGAACAGGTTGCCTAGGGAGGTGATTGAAGCCCCTTCACTGGAGACATTCAAGGTGAGGCTTGACAAGACCCTGGGCAACCTGGTCTAGTTGGGGGTGTCCCTGCTGACTGCAGGGGGATCAGACTAGATGGTCTTTGGAGGTCCTGTCTGGCCCAGACCATTCTATGACTCTATGACCAAAAGAAGTACCTGTAAAACAGACTAATTTCTTGACATATGGTTATACACCACCTCAAACCTTTCACAAGTTGCTGAGGTGCAAAAAAAAAAAAAGCAAGATGATTTATGGAGAAGAAGAGTTTGCACAGCAGTTTAGTGAAAGGGAAAATTGGACATGAGCTACATAATATAGAACAGACCTTAAAAAGGAATGTAACTGTTTTAACACATCATTGTGACTGCTCGTCTTTCTGTGTTTTCTTAAGCCTGGAGATCCCTGACCATGCATCCCTCAAAGTCTCTTCATTTTGCCATTCCTCAGTTCAGAGGATCCCTGCTTTAGAGGAATTCTCCATATCAAGCAGAAAGAAACCAAAAAACTAAGTCAGCTGCCTTTTGTGCTTAGGAGTTGCAGAGCAGTAGAGCACAGGAAGCCTTCCTCTGTGAGCCTATACACCAGCCATGGACTGAAGCTTCCAGTGAGATAAGAAATGCCAACCTTCTACCAATATAGAGATAAAAAAACCTACTGGAATGTCTTGCAGATAAACTTGGGTTAACTTCAGAATGTTTTTATTAGTTTAACTATGGTAATGGTCTCCCTAAGACCTAAGCAATGGTGGCCAAGCAGATAGTCTTAGTGTCTCAGTTCATAAATTGGCTCTAAATGTAAAATAAATCACAACAAGGTGAATTCTCATGGGCTTTACTTGGGATGCATTCAGGAACTCAGGTATTACAGCTATCCTCTTCAATAAAATAGTGGGGAATGACAACAAGGCAATCTTTGCTAAAAATTACTACAAAGGTTGGATTAACGCAAACTTCTTTATTGCTAACAAGTTACCAAACCCCAAATATTGTTCTAAAATCAATAACTGTTAGCTTTTTTTGCAGTCCTTGGAAAAAGTTACAGTTAAAAAGGCATCCTGTGCTAATTATTTACAGCTTGTTCAGTTTGTTATTGCACTACTGTTCTCCAATTTGTGACTGGCATGCCTTGAGGCAGCCAAGTCAGGGGAAGATAATCCTCTAAGGATTTAGCATAGCTAAATCCAGAAACTTGGGTACTGAATCTTTTACAATTCTGCCTTTTTTCCATTCTTCATCCACCATCACACCCTGTAAGATTATCTATTATTCCTCTCTACACCTTCAGCGCTTGCAGGCATCAACATCTCTGATCCTTCCAAGCTCTATCTGCCCCACAGGCCTTCAAGACACTCCTTCAAGTAGGAACAGTGGATGATTTTTAAAACACTTTCCTGTAACTTATATAACTTAAATAAAAAAAAAAAAAGACTAGGAATTTTTCTTGTCCGTATAACCCAGCACTGAAACAGAGGACACTTTGGATGAGTACAGTGTTGCCTTCCTACAGTCAGTAACTAAATTACATTTATTAGAGAATGGGCATCCTGGGCTCTTCAACTGAATCTCAGCTCCTGCTTCATATTTTCTTCTGTGGAAAGTATTGGAGACACCTTAAAGAGATGTGTAGAATTACATCACAGCCACTCAAATACAGACAGTGCTTACCCATGACGTTGCTCATCTGTGAGCCCACCAAGAAATTCAAGATGCTATCAAATGCCTCCAGCTTAAGCTCCTTAGCAATCCTTGTAAAGCAAGAGGGTAAGCTCCATCCCTACATGTGCAACTGAAGGAGGCAAGTGCCTCTGAAGGACACTTTAAGGAAGGACATAGACCTGTTGGAACAGGTCCATCAGAGGGCCACAAAGATACTTAGAGGGTTGGAGCATCTCTGCTGTGAGGACCTGCTAAGAGATCCCACCCTCAGAATCTTATTCACTTTTTAAGAGCAGCACCTCAGCAGCTACCCATGTTTCTTTCCTCTTTTCTATCTGCACTTCTTATTAGTTTCTCTCCATGGAACAACCCTCTCCATAAAAGCAGATGCACTTTCATGAGAAATGAGCGTATTTAGCGTTCCACTGATGGCAAGACTGGCACAATTGCACATGTCTGTTATCACCCCTTCTCCTGTAGACACACTTAGTGCCCTGGTTGGCTTGGCAGGGTGAGGTGTCACCAGGTAGCTAAGTGATCATATCCCACTAAAGGGGTGGCCAAATTTCCCCCCCCACCCCTTACCCCAAGCTACCAGCTCCACGTGGACCTTCTGTCTGTTTGCTGAGCCAAACCAGCTCACTAGGTGGGCAGCCAATGCAACTTCCCACTGCTCCAATGGAGCTCCTTCAATGTGCCAGGAGGTGAGCTAAGAGCCAAGCCTGTCATGAGGGAGGAGATGGGAACACACTGCTGGAGGCAGAGGATGGGAAGATTGGGGGTGGGTTTCTCCAGGGCAGCAAGTTATTCCACTGGCTGAGCAGAGTGGAAGAGCCTCACCTTGTGTTGCAATAAAACCTCTTTAACAAAATGAGAGTTATCAGACAAATGATCAGAAATTTTGGGGGGGAGCTGATTACAGTAAACCTCAGCGGGGGGGAAAAAAAAAAAAAAAATCTGGTTTTTTTTTTTTTTCTTCCAAATTGCCAGGCATAACATACACAAACCCACCTTGTTCACAAAGTCTGCATGCATTTACAGAGTGAGATTTGGGATTTCCGTTAGTTTCCTTCATGTTTCTGGAGTAAGCATGTAAGTTGTCTTCCTCAGCAACCAGGAGGATTAGGTTTAAAAAAAAAAAAAAAGGGAGAGATCTGAGCTTCTCACGTTATATCTTGCCTCTAACACTTGAAGCTTTACAAAGGAGGCTAAATATCATGAGACTACTGATAAAAGTCAGGAGAGTTGGCAGTTCTGCAGATGTTTATGGGCTTGCTAACACATTTTTCTGTTTTTAAGTGAAAACAGACAAAACCGTGCACATGTTAGAATAATGAATATCTTGGCACATTGCAATTACAATACTGGAACAGACCACTATTCTGCTTTTATGGATACTTTTGAGAAAAAACAATCCCTATGTTCAGCTCCCTGTTACATTTATTCTCCAGAATTCCAGTGCCAAAGGCTTCCCCATCTTCTCTGTGGGCTTTCCAAGCAGAATTCACCTCCTGTGAAGCACCACAAAAAAACAGCTGCCACGGAGCAGCTCCTCTTCCTGGCGAGTTGGGTTAGTCACATCATAGAGAAATGGCAACATGCAATGCCATAATTAAACTCAGACAACTTCAGGAGATAATCTTCTAAAAAACCCCAAACATACACCATAAAATAATTGACTTTCAGTGTGTTGTTTCCCTTTAGAAACTCCACGAAATATTCTGAAGATGATAATCTAGCATTGATCTACAAAACAGTCTGGATTTCCATAGCACACCATACCACATCTAGAGATCCTCCAGAGTATAATGGTGGTATGTCACATGCCTGTGATAAAATTGGTGAAAAGGAGTATTTTTTTTGTTTGGAATACCAGCAATATTATCAACATTGTAGGGAACAATAAAAACTGCAATGTAGAATTACAGTCAATTGTAGGTTAATTTTTGCTATAAAATAAAACATAACAATATTTAAAGAAAGCGATGATAAAATCTTGGGTGAAAAAGTCAACTATTACAAAAATGTCTCACTAGTGATGGCTAAGGCTGGGAAGGCTCAGAGTTCCAGGATTCATAAAGCACACACAGTAACAAAGGTTTACCAAACTTTTCAAGCAGGTTCTGAAAGTGGGAATTAAAGTTCTGGAAAATCACCAATACCATATCTGCTGTGTGCAATGTGTGTGCAGAAGATGAAACAAGTAGTAGTTTTCTCAGAAAATAAAAGCCTAAGACTCCAAAAATTAAAACGGAATTACTCTTGCTAGGTAAGAATAACTTCTGAGCATGAACAAGCAAAACAAAAGCAAAGATCTTGCAGGGGCTCTCAAAAGGAGTTTACCAACATAACTGAAATATAGTGAAGTAATTCAGGTAAAAAGCTTGTGCTTTGGCAATTCATACATTACTGTATTGCATTCTGAGGTGACACCAGTGAAGGTCCTGAGCCTTTCCACTGCCAAGAGTCCTCACTAGCACACAAGAGTGTTGAACATCCCCTAATTGATAAAAACATCACTAGAGTTACTGCACTCTGATCATATGGAAAGAGTGAATTGGTGTTGGAATGAGACAAGTGAAAGGTGGGAAAAAGGAGAGGGAGGTGAGAGGGAATACGATGTTGCTGGTGCAGCTGGGAAGGCAGTGATGATGGAGGGTTTATTAAAGGGAGAAGCAGGCTGATTTGCTGCCATTACTGGGGCACAGCTAATGGGATGGTGCCACCTCCCACTCCCTTCTCCCACTGGTTTCCCAAACGTGTTACTCTGCAGGGACAAGACCTGCAGGTGATGGCAGCACAGGGACAGCCACAACTCAACAGGTTATTCACTACATCCATACAGCTCCCTCTACTCAACCTGCAGCCCCCATGCAGCAGCTCTACCTCACAGGGGTGGTAGGAAAATCCAGTATGAGAAGGACAACTTCTGGGTGACACGTGTGTCACGTAGCGCCCTTGCGAGCTGTGCTATTCAGTGCCTTCTAATTTAATATCCCCAAAATCTCCTAAGACGAGCAGTTAAAATTTAAACAGGCATCCCGCAAACACGCTCCTGATCCCATTATCAGCGCCGTGGATGGGATTACAATGAGGGTGGTAATGGTGGAAATTTTTTGAGGAGGGATCTAGTATCAACAGCAGGAGTGGCCACTAATTGGATTCTTTCTGTGTCACCGCAGAGTTGTCACGGGACCCCCGCTCTCCGTTGAGCACTGAAGCTCTCAGGGCACTCAGAAAGGAGCTTTCCCAATTGTTATCGCATCAGTCTGCCTCCCCACTCAAACACAAATCCCCCAGAGCCCTTTCTAAAGCTGAGGAAACCATGGAAGAACCCACGGCTCTCCACAACATCTGTGACAAGTGTCCAGCCTTCCCCTGGGGAAGAATGAGTCCTGCCACCATGCAAAGCCCAAACTCCTGAACTGCCCGAGCAAACATATAACACTGAATAATAAGCTACAAACTGACAAAGTAGCCTGCAATAAAGTGATTTAGTCAGAACAGAATTCGCAAGTCTTTCGAAATATTTTTTTTTCCATAGCTGTCTAACTTCCACTGATTGTGGGTTTTATAACTGTTTCCACATTTGGAAACACCGTCCCCACCATCACAATGTTTTAAATATATTGGTTTTATCAGTTCCTGACTGGAATGAGAGCTGTTACAATATTTTTCGCACTGATACTTGCCATCTCTAGGATACTTCTGTATTCCTACGTGCATTATTTTCCCTAATGACCTCTCATTCAGCCTACCTTTTGAAGATGTATTAACATGCCATTTGGAAATACACCAAGAATTTTTTTTTTCCCCCAATGTGAGATTATACCAATCATAATTGGTTTTTTTCCCCCCCTCTGAAACAGAGACAAAAATCAATGAAAGGCCAAGGAGACATGCCAAGCAGCAGAAACTGAAGTTGCATGTTATGATGGAACAAGCTCACCCACCTCGAGTATAAAGTGCTAAGAAGAGGAAGCCCCTGACAAGCAATAAACCGACAGGTAATTAAGACAATTCAGGGCAGAACACATTCTGGATGAAAAACACTTTCCTTGGGCTCTGCCTCCTTGCTTGGAACAGCAAGGAGAAAAAAAAAATTAAAAAAATAATTAGAAAAAAAGGGTGTCATTTTGAAAACAACTGTATGAAGGCAATCAGTATCCCACTTGCTGGGGCAAAAAGAAACCCACCAGCTTTTGTGCAGTGCGGATTCCCTCCCATCACACAGAGTTGATAGTACAGACATGCCTGGTATGTTCAGCATTCCATATCAAGCAAAGATGAATTAGCCGCAACAAAAATGTGCTGCAGCTTTCACGCAGCAGTTTGTGGATCTTTTTTGTACCTCTGGAATTTTTTTTTTTTTTTTACCTTGAGCATATCATGGATCTGCTGTGGTTGTGCTGGTCTCAGATCTTTTTCTCAGATTATTTTTATCTCACTGTGAGGAACATCTTTGTGGGTTCTGAACACTTTTACAGCTGCTAGGATGCTAATGGGAACTTCATGTGTGTACTCAGTACAAGTGCTCTCAGGGAAAAAAAAAAAGGCAATGTCAAAGGAAGGTATGTAGAAGTCACCATAAATATGTCTTTGAATGTTTACCATCTGGAACAGTAGATTACATTTTGACAAGAAGCTGGACTGCCCCGTGGGCATTGTCTTTTAAACAGCCCCATCATTATAAAGGAAGGAAAAACATGATTTGCTGTTCCTAGTTTCTCAGTGAGATTTTCTGGCAGTGCTAGAGAAGCTTTTTTTTTTTTCTCTAGTAAAACAATAACAAGTTGGGTAGCACTTTCTTGAGAAATATGTTTTCTTATAGATCATCTGATCTGTGATCTGATGATACCCACAGAGAGGGATGCGTTTCAGGCAGGCTGTGCAAATCACAGTGCTGCACCTTAGCTGTGCTGGGAAACCAAACCTCTGTGCACCAAAGGAGCCTTATTGGGCTTCTCACAAGACACACTGGGAAGACTGAAGAGGAGAAATCCAATATACAAGGCTTTAACAGAGTCATAGTGAGGGTTTCCTTTGGTTTTGCTTTTCATTTTTAAGCTTGTAAAAGTTCCCGTCACTTTTTACAAGGAGAAAGGGTGAACTGAGAGAAAAATCAAATTTGTTCACATACATCCTGGTCTGGTCATGCAGTCGTATTAGGGATTTAGGTAATTCTGTTTCAAATTGCTGTGGGTCAGGTCTGAGGACACATTCTTACTGAAGAGTATGTTTGAAAATATAAGCTGAGAACAACCTGTAAAGAAGCCAACTAAGCATGCTCCAAAAAAAAAAAGAAATTCACAAAAAAGTTGGTTTGGAGCAAAAATATATGTGCAACCTGAAACATGGTTTTATGGGCAACCTTACACAGTTGAATGCCAAAATCACAAAGCACCAGCTATAAATGCCCTTGCTCAGCCTACTAAATGGATCTTATTTCAGAGCACATTATATGAAGTATTATTTATAGAATATCTCACCTGTAAATGGTGAGGACAGTGCTAGATTTCTTTCACAAGTAGGAGGCCAATAATTCATAAGCACCACAGGTACGTGAGAGTTAGTGTGAATATCTGTTATAGTGTGAAAGAAACAAATCATTTTGTTACTCTGCACAGGAAAACAGTATATATATACACACACATACACACAATAAATCTTTTATTAAAAAAAAAAGGAAGATAACCCATCCTCTAGTTCCTCCATCTAGATCATTCAGGGTAAAACAGTGAGAACATCTTAATTCTCTGATAAGGTAACATACTGTAATTAGTGATAGCATTTCTGACTTCTTAGTTCATTTGCTGTGCTTCCCCTGCTCCAGACGTCAACGAACTTAATAGTCAAATTAAATGGAAATGATAGCAGAGTACTTCCATAACTAATTTCTAATTAGATTTCTGCCCTTCTTCCTTCCTAGACATAATTTTTTTTTGCTTACTTTTAATTAACGCTTCAGATCGCCAGTTTAGAACCTATAAATATAGCAAGACTTTAACGATCCATTATAGAGATGCTACTTAGTTCTCAATGACTTGTAAAACTTTCACAAACAGATCTGCAAATGAATTACATCCATCTGCTCTGCTCCAGCTGCAAGAGCTACATTGCACCCTGCCTTTCCCTACTTTCCCGTTGTCTTTTTTTTTTCCCCCCCTTCTTTTTCCTCTCCCCCTTCTTCACTTTAAGCCCATGTGTAAAGCAAACCGTCTCCATACCGGGCATCAGAAGCCCAGCCAGGTCTCTATAAAGGAGTCTTCAAACTTTACAGGCATCTTAAAGGCACTTTCAACCAACCGCTCTGATTTGCCTCCCAGCTGAGCTCCGGACGAGGCTGCTCCAGCATCCTCTTCCAGACCTCGGGAATACTCCGCCGCGATCCCTTCTCCCCCCCACCTCCTCTCTCCTGCCCCCACTTCTTCCCCCCAATCCACCGACACACGGAGGCGTTTGTACCCGCAGCCGCGGCGACCAACGCTCCGGGGCTACCCCTCGCCCCGGCGCTGCCGGAGGTGCGGGGCACAACACGTGTGTGCGGGAGAGGAGGCTGCGGGAGCTGGGCAGGGTGAGGGGGGGGCCACCCGCCGTGCTAAGATACACCGCTCCAAGAAGAGATTTCTAATTTTTTTTTTTCCGCCCTCCTAATCCACACCTTCAAAAGCGTGACCCGGGCTGCGGGAAGTGCGGTGGCTGGCTGAAGACAGCCCCGCATCAGGCTGTGCTCCCTGTTATCTGTCAGCCCTACAATAGCAGCATTGAGAAGGCAGCAGCAACTGGCTTTGACAAGTGTGCTGTGCTAGCATTCCTCTGAAAACCCTGAAGGAAAAACCAGAAAAAGAGAAAGAGAGAGAGAGACAGGAGGTGCCTTTTACTTTACCTGAACCAAGTGTGGGGTTTTATTTTTTTTTTTCCCCTCCGAGCTGCTGGAAACGATTCCTCCCTCTCTTCTCCCCCAGAGCTAGGTAGTTCTTCTTTTGCTTGCAAGCTCGCACTTGGGGAAGACCACACAGCTCCAGCAAGGCTGCCTCTCTCCCCTAATCCCCACTCGAGTGTGATGACACACACTAACCCCAACCATCTGTTGAAACACGTCCTCAAGCACTCGGCACAGTGGTGTGTCAAGACGGGCTGCCCAATCCAATCGCTGGGGCTGGGTGGCTCTTAAGGAGCTGGAGGCAGAGACAAGGGCAGAAACTATAGGGCTGAGAACTCTTTAGCAAAGTAACCTGAGATTTTGAGAAAGGGCTGCTATTGAGGGAAGAAAAAAAAAAAAAAAAGAGAGAGCCGAAGGGGGAGGTACTAGGGGGAAGGTAGAGGGAGTGGATCAGTCTGGTGGCCAGTTGTGTTACTTCTCACAACTCCTTGTATTCCCAAGGGACCGCTGGGACCCCCTCGCTGTGGGATGCACAGAAGCACAAGAGCAACGCTAATTATTTTTTTTTTTTTTTTTTATGGCGGGTCTATTGAGGGCAATCTCCTCCGAGAGACGCTATTCTAAAAGAGATAAAAGATGCAGTTCGGGATCCTGATAAAGCGCTAACGGGGGGGGAGTCGTTTGCACCGCGATGTGACATTTGCATCCCGAAATCCATCCCAACTCCTTACGGTGCCGGGATTGCCCCCGTGGCTCTTCCTGGGGGAATGGCGGAGGGAAAACCGGGGCGGGGCGGGGGGGAAGGGTAGAAGAGGGGACAACCCAAAGGGCAAATATTTCTACTTCTGCACAGATATCTGCAAGTCCTTCCCACCAGCCTGGCGCTTCCCCTGGCTGCATGGAGATGCCCGGGCTCCGCGGCTGCTCCGCTCCCGCGGTGCTGTGACAGCCCGGCCGCAGCGCCGCGCACCGGCTCCGCAACCGGGTCCCCGCTTCCCCCCCCGCCCCCCGCCCCCTTCCCTCCCTATCCCGGGAAACGATGCCACCAGCCTGTTGCTTTTTTCCACCAAAAGACGGGGCTCTGGGTAATTCCTAGAATCAGCTAGGTTAGATTCATCAAGATCATCTAGTCCAACCATCAACCCAACTTTGACAAAAAAAAAAAAAAACCACAAAACCAAAACCATCACTAAACCATGTCGCCCAGCACCGTGTCAACCCATCTTTTGAGCACCTCCAAAGATGGTGTTTTAACCACATCCCTGGGCAAATTCTGGACCACTTCCTCAGCAGGTCTGGATGGTGTCCGGTCCATACCTCAGTTTCCCTCAGCCACAAAGACAGCATTACCCCACCTTCCTCCCTCCCATGTCCTCTGGGGACACAGCCAGGAAAAAAAACCCCACTGATTTACAGAAGATGTCCGGATAAGGATAGATAAGGGACACAGAAAAGCTGCTAAGTACCAAAGAAACAGTTCTGTCCTTTTCCCCTCCCTGAAATAGGATAGTGTGGAAGAGACTAAAAATCTCAAGGGTTTTCACCTCATTACCAAGTGCCTGACTTGACACTTGCATTAAATCTACATTTCGCATTTTGACAGATGTTGTGTTTTCTTTGAACTGAAAGGGAGGAACTTCGCTTTGGCGTTAGAAGTTGCTCTGAAAGTGTTAACATCCAACGTGAGGAAAGGTTTGCAGTTGTGAAAAGACACACTTCTCCCCAGCTATATGAAAGCCATATGAGAGTCTTGAAATATTGATTTGGCTTACTTGTTCCTTAATACCTTACACGAGGTTATGTCTGATTCACTAGTGGCAAAAGTGAATAGTTAATAAAAAGGGAGATTAAAGAGCTGGGGTTTGTGCCCAGTTAGCTGTTATCAGACCCGGAGAAGAAAGGAAAAAGAAGAAATTGCAATCACAACTGCATTTGCTCAAATTCTTCCCAAAAGTGATTATATGGTGTCTGTTTCAGCCTATTAAACTGAAACGGATTTCACATGTCAGGTATTCACTAAAACACTGCTGCCTAATCTGTTAATTCCAGATAAATAAACAACTAAACAATTTTTTCAACAATATGTGGTGAAGTAGGGATGCGGCTACTGTCCCTGGGGTATCATAAGGTTCTTAACATTGCCAATTATGTCTTCAGGGCAAGGGTTTGGCTTGATTTTGTTTTATTCCAGCAGTCCATGGTCTGTAAACAGGCTGGATAACCTTACACACTCAGAAAGCCCTGGAGACACTAATAATCTCATTTGCTTTCTCTTTAGCTGTACCTCTTACAGGTACTGTATTACTAGCTCTGCATTAAAAATGTAGCATCAGAGATGTGGAATATCAAAAAGCCCCCCAAATTGTGCTGTGTCATCCTGTGTACTGACTCACTGTCTAAAATGCAGCACAGCTCTCGACTGCTCTGTTTCATATTGGTGAAGTGAGACACAAACTCAACGGGGATTAAGCTCTAGATACTTCTAACCAACAAGAAACAACAGTTACGTGCAGTAACTGTTAGTTACTAGTTACCATAAACTGTTAGTTTAGGGTGTGCTGTGTAGTTACATGATGTTGCATGTTATATCTGCATATATAAATATACATGAACAGGATCCTGAGCATTCATAAATGTACAGGCCCAGTTCTGTTATTTTTTTTATGCCTGTGTAAATCAGGGATGCCTCTGCTGATGCAAAATCGACGTGGTTAAAAAGGACCCCATGTACAAAAATCACATGTTTTATACACACACACGCACTGATCTCCAAAGACTCTTCAGCAACTCAAAATGCAAACTTGCACCTCCAAAACCAATGTTAGCAATAGCCCTCAAACATTGCACACGATCATGTTTTCACATAAAAGCTACTGCTGATGTTGCGGGATAATTTAACCGCTACCCCGACGACTGCAGAAGGATTTAGTTTGCTGTGACAGCTTACAACAGACTTTTCCCACCACTTCTCCTCTATCCAGACTGCCATCTGCAAAGAGTTTAGATTTAAAAGGCTGAAATGCAAGCTACGCTGGAAATGCTGTACCCCAAATGCTGTTAAAATAATGCATCATAAAACAGGTTCTCAAGCTGACTTCCAACCCCTGAACTCCTGCTAAGGTCAGGCTGTCCCACTTGGGTAAGACTTATAACAAAGTGAATAATGAAAGTAACTCGGGACCATGGTAATGTGCAAGATTAATTGTAGGTAATTTTGATATCAAGAAATACTCGCTCCTGTATTGTTCCCACAGTTAACATGTCCCTTACTCATTAGCTCCAATTAGTTTCCATGGTAGCCAGCAAGCCTCTTTCAGCCAGGGCACTGAGCTTCACTCAGCATCACCTAGACTCCACTCACCGACTTTCCTCCAGCCCTGATGGCTTTGTGTGCCTGGGTGGACATGTATAAACATTCACACACATGCACTGATGCTGAAGAACCTCATGTAAATCTCAACTTGGGCACTTTCAGGTCTTGAAAATAATTAAAGGGGATTTTTCATGATTCCTGCAGCAACTTCTGTCTGTCTCTGCTGCTAATATGAATAGAATCTGTTCTTTTATTTCCTTGAATCATTACAAGTCTACTCTGGATTCAATGAGCTTTGAAGGGTTTATATAGGAACAGGAGAGGTTCTAGAACATGGCTATAAATCCACAGAGAAGTCCACGAGCAAATTCTAGCCTAAAATGTACACAGGCAAATGCTCATGCTGAGTTTGGGTGATACATGGATGAGATGTAGTCAGAAGGCCTCTAAAATCCTGAATGCCAAAGAAAAGGTAAATAAGGAATTACCAACACACATTCCTCTCTAAAGATCACAGCAAGTGGCAGGTTCAAAGAAGCACAGAAAGTTTCACTCCTTCACACGGAGCACAGTAAAGACTTGGAACTCCCTGCTGCAGGATGCAGCGGAGGGAAAAAAAAATTACATGTATTCAAGCGTTCGGGCAAGTTCATGGAAAAAAAATAAAATTTACTCAAAGCTATTAAATAGAAATACAGAACTTCTATTACAGGGAATGTCTGAACTTTCTGGAGAGAATCCTGGACAAGCATCACTCTTACACGTTACCCCAAGCATCTACACTTTTCCATTACTGGAGGATGCCAAGCCTAGTATACCTATGATTTAGTGTGGTACAGCTGTTCTTGCTTTCTTAAAGAATTTAGCCATTGGTAGTTTGGGGGCCTCATCATGGGTAGTATAAGAGAGATGAATTCCCTTTAAGAACTTCAGCCAAGATTTTTAAAGGTTGGCTCATAAATTCATGGTCCTAAGTAAAAATGGTCTGATCAAAAGTATTGAGTACACAGCAGCTGCTACTGAAGTCAGCGGTTAATGTTATTTTTTTCCATTTGTAGGCATTCCAAAGTCAGACACAAGCTCATGTAAAATTTAGGTGCTAAATCCCAAACTATATTCTGTGCAGAACTCTGCTCAGCTGCTTCCTAACCTGGTGTCACCTAAATTCCACAGATGCAGGGTCTTTTTAGAAGCATTCCCCTGGCTCCTCTGTGCATTCCCCCATACCCAAGGTCAAGTGTGATCCAGGAGTCAGGCATTCCTTCACTTCAGCCCTTGGAATTATTTCATTGGGCTCCCAGAGCATACCTACAAAACTTGGAGAGCTTTGAGTGGCATAGTTAAAGATCAAGCTGTGGCTGCCCCATCCCTGGAGGAGTTCAAGGCCAGGCTGGATGGAGCTGTGATCAACCTGGACTGGTGAGAGGTGTCCCTGCCCATGACAATTGGGTTGGAACTTGATCTTTAAGGTCCCTTCCAACCCAAACCATTCTATGATTCTATGATCAACTCTCTCTTGTAAAACTTGGCCAAATTAAGAATAGATAACTTGTAGGACATGCAACCAAAGAGCTGCTCCGCTGTGTGGGTTTCTTTTCACTGTGCTTGTTCAAACCCATTCCTTTGAACACAATATCCCAACAATGCCTATTCCATGTAAAAATATGACAAGGTTAATGTACAAAAAACACTGAAAGATTCAATGAGTTACATACAATGCCAGTACAGGAAAATGCAGCCCTCTGTATCCTCAAAGCATGGATGCTAGTTCAGGAGTCCCAGAATGATTCCCCTATTTTCTGCGATAATGTATACAGCCATATACATGTACTACCTTGGTATGAATCCATACTGAGGACTGCTTTAGAAATATATTAAAAGTGTTATTCCAGACTTAGTATTACCTGCCTGCCCATAGTTATTTGGGAGGGAAGAGTCTGGCTTTCTTCAGTTTTTGAAGGGAGCTCTCCTGCCCCCCTCCTCCTTCATCTTCCCTTCAACCAGATCGGATGGTATGGAAGATATACCCAACTACAATTTAACTTCAATGCTAAAAATAGTTCCCCTGAGGGGTAACTGGAACAGACGATAGAGTGCAGGTGAGACAGCCAAAAGTTCATAATTGACTCAATTTGTCACAGGACTTTACAATTTGTCAGATTGTTGTCATCTCTATGGCTTGCCCTCCAGAAGAAGATTAATGATTGTGATGAACATCAATCCCAAATTTGCGTTGCTTCACTTACACACCCTCCAAAAATACTCATTCTCCTCAGTCACTTTTTCTTTTAAGATAGCTTCCTTACTATGCAACTATTGTTGCATAGTAATTCAGTACCAAGCAAGGCCACTGCAATAATGAAAAAAAGACATGTTTCTTACCCTAGCAGTAGTGCTGGTTAGATTTGCTATAACTATAGCTAAACTTTTTTAAAAATATCCCAAATATAAAAGGAGGAAAAAAACCCAAAAAAATGAAACCCCCACATATTTGTCATGTCATGTTTAAGGAAAAAGAAAGTGAAGCCAACAAAAGTTTTCCAAGCTAGAGCCTAATATGACGATTTAATGCACTGAGAAGCTGTGGTTCTTCCCTTTTCAGCTGCCAGTTGGCCAAGAGTTCCAGCTTCAGCACAGTAAACAAGTGATCAGTGAGTCTGGGAAGAGCTCAACACACCAGACAGTTAGAAAACAGAGGCAAATAGAGGCAAAAAAATCAACAGACTTAACCAGTCAGCACAAGGGAGGTGATCCCATGTCCAGCAGTATGGAAAGTGCTAAGGGGAGAGGATATATGGACTCCGTAAGGTTTTAAAGTGTGAGAACTCAGCAAGCAATGTGCTCTCAGAACTTGTGCTGACTTCACATTTTTGGACAGAGTTCAATTTCATTACTGAAAACATTTGAGGTAAACCATCCAATACTTAACAAAAATTGAAAAAATGCCAGCAATTTAGAAACCAGAATGTCTCATAGCTTTTAATGTTAATTATTAGTAACCTGATGACCAATGGTCATCTTTAAGAACCTCCCCCTTACACAAGTCTCATTCTTGTTTTCACATTTACTCAGAACTTTCAGCCTGAAAAAATTGCAATGACAAAGAATGAAGGACTTCAACAACTCCTAGGTTAAACTTATCAAAATCAGTAAACCTTCATGATCAAGGTTCATACTTACTATTTCCTCTTTGAGTATGCCTCTAATGTTGCCCATAGTCAAGGTACTGCTTGCCTAAATAAACAACTACATTCATGATGTTGCTCCAGACAGAGCGTGGGAATACCCATAGTTTAACATACAGATTCATTTTTTCCTAGCGAGTCAAGGAAGCAACAGCCCCTATAGCCCTTTTATTTTTAAAGCAACAAAGCATCAGCAAATCCCATAGCACTTTAGGAAAATATTTCATTTAACCCCTTTATGTTCTCACCTCAAACATGACAATGAGAATATTCAGCAGCAGAAAGACCAGATGCGTTGCTGGACCAGCTATACCCCTGCATAGAAATTTGTATATGGTGGCAGGGAGCTTTCAGGCTCACTTCTGTTCTCACTGAGAAAGCAGGCCACTGTGCTTAGGTTGCCTCTTATATCTATAATTAACTTCAGAGGTGCACCTGTTAAGGCAATTAACCTCAAAGAAATTGGCACCTAACTTAAGCAGCTACAAGTAAACAGGTAAGCTAATGCAGCTGTAATAGCTGCCAGACTCACTCAAGGCCCTCTTGACCACAAATTTTGGCGTAGTCATAACACCTAAGGGAAGCATGTAGTAAAGTCATACCACAACCCCAAGTCACTAAAAGAACAATAAGTCATTACTCATTGCATAGAAGAATACATTTGCTGGAACCAAACTTTTCTAGTGTTGTTTTCTGGTGTAGGTGCCACTACTGCTTTCTTCTACACATGGGAATTACTTAAATGCCAATATTCATCCCTAAAAAAAGTCTATGTAGACACATATAGATAATATTAATATGAAGAATTAAATATATACACATATCTAAAATAAATGTATGTATGGGATTACATGTATATAATTCCACATCTAAATTCTTGTTGCTGGGATTAAATTAAGGACATCGTAGATTGAGAAACAAATACAAACATCATAAAACAATACCTTTAGATAACAATTTAAATGCAGACGGCTACTTTAAGAAAAGAAAAGAAGAAAGTTAATACGTTTATCCCAAACCACTCATCATTCTCTTTCCAGGTGTCAAAAGCCCAGAAAGTCCTTGTTCTACAGCCACAACCTCTTCTTCACCTCCTGAAAACATCTATGGCTCACATCTTGTGTCAGTAAATAAAAAAAAACATTGCAGAGAAAACTGAAAAAGTGTGGATGAAGTAAAAACTGAAATGTAAGAATGAAAAAGGCCAAGAGGGAACTGTTAACTGTGGGGTGGAGAGTTGCTGGAAGACATCATGATTACTTTGCAGGTTAGAACAGTCCCTCTGGATGTACAAAAAAATCCCCCAAACAGATCCTGTGTGAATGTTGATGGGGGTATTTGGTGATAAAGAGTTGCCACTCCTTTTCAAGCAGAGGTGGTTCAGGAAGGTGTGAGTGATGCCATCTGAGGAGCCTACTGAGCAGCAGATTGTTCAGCTGTGTTGACTACGTGTAGTTGTGTTGTCCCAAGGATGAAGAAAGGAGAGGCAAAATTCAGTGTTGTAGTACTGACAGAAAGATTTGGGGGAGAAAGGATGGAAAAAGTCACAGTACTTTGGAGAACAGGAAGGTATTAGTGGAATTTCAAGAAGCCATAAGAGATTGAGGGCATTCAAGTAGGGCAGCTAGGAGTTGGAGGATCTTCAAAGAAGGGGAAAGATTTTGGAGGGGTTAGCAAAAGGTTTTAGGGCAATAGTTCAGGAGAGGAGTACTAACTGGGTTTGATGCATTTCTGGGAGGTTTTTACAAAAGACAGAATCTGAAAAAAGACATTGAGCTTCAGCGCCTGCTGGTTGTGGCATTTCTGAAAGGCCGTGGCTGAGAAAATAGGGGTGACCCTTCTGACAGTCTGCCCCTCTCTGCACTTTATGTCCAGTTCTTGTGGCACAAGAGGATCTTGTTCCTCACCCTCACGGCTTGGTTTCCCCCTTTCTCTGTACCCACTGCTTTCCCCCACTGCCCTTTAACACAGGAGTCACCCTCCCTGTCTCTGCTGAGGCTGTCCCTCCGCACTTCCCAGGCTGTGACCATTAAAGGGGAAAGGACACAGGAGACAGAAAAGGGACAGAACTGAGAGGGGAAAAGTGGAAGTCTGGCTGGAAAAGCATTTTCTGCTTCTGGTGCCACTGTGGGCCTGAGTAGACCTTCTGCCTCCTCTCCTCTCCTCTCCTCTCCTCTCCTCTCCTTCCAAACAAAACCTACTACAGCAACAAAGGGCAACTCCCAACAGATAATCCCATCTGCTCTCCTTAGGATGACACTTACACAAAATTTACCCAAAACCTCCTTTTATGGCAAATATAATTATTATTTACTCTCCATGATAATTTAGGACACTGACTCTTTTCCAAGCTTGTGTCAGTGAAATTGAGGTTTAAAAGGACTGGAGGAGGAAGTTGTAATATCTGCCTGGTTTATTTTGTTTTCATTTGAATTCCACATTTGGTCGAAGGGAGGGAAAATATTTTTCCTCTTCCTTCACTCTGGTATTGATCAATGGGAAGTTGCATCCTGGTTAGTTAGGCTAGGATAAAAGGCAGAGCCATTCTTATTTCTCTACTGTCCTGGAGAATTCGGAATATTTTTCAGAGCTGGATGATTCTCCTCCCAAGGCTGTACACATGGTTCTAAAAAAAGGACAGAAATGCCATTTTGCAACCAGTTTCGAAATTTGTTTGCATTCCAGCCTTTAATAAAACTAAGGCCTTTCTAACATTTTCTTCAAACTGAATGCTATCAGAAAGTCACTTTTACACTGAAAAACATCAGAATTTGTGAAGGAATTGCAACAAGGGCTGTGGTCTGACATGTAAACTGACAACACCCAGCTCCGCAGGGGCAGAGAGGAGCTGTGCTCCAGCTGCAGATGATGCAGCCTCCGAGGGCAGTTTCACATCCAGCAAAAACCACTGGAAGTGACAATCCATCCTTTTCCCTTACCGTGCCCCTCCTGCTTCTTGTTCTTGCTGACTCCTTTACATAAACATTAGCTGACCACTTCCTTTTTTTTTTTTAATTTTTTTTTTTGTTAAATGGATGGATTTCAGTCAGGTTTCATCAGACCATAGAGCTATGAAAGCACTAGTGCTGACACAAGAAAAGGCACACAAATGCATTGCCAAGGGAGAGAAGGAAGAAAATATGTCTCCTTACAGAGACAATCTCGTCTTAAATGGGTTTAAGCTAATCTTGAAATCAAATTTTGGAACCCAGACAAACTCCAGGCGAGTCAGACTGGAGAAACTTTACAACCATTACAGAAGGATGGTACGAGGGAAAGAAAGTGCTCTGCTAATGGGGCAATTGTCCTACTACAGGAGACAAGACCTGTCTCTAAGATGCTGAATTACCTCAAGAGGCAATCATTAGAAAAAACCCCACATCTTTCAGGCATGAACCCAAGTGTTATTTAAACCAGTCTCATTGACAATAACGAAGTTTTCAGTGGAGCTGAGTTTGATTTCCTCACAGCGATAGATTTAGGCTGAGGTTAGTGTCTCTGCCATATTTGTTTGAGGGACACGAGGAGCTTGACCTTTCCTGTCAGGAAGATAGCCTGATACGGGAACTCTATAAATAGCTTTGGCTTGTGCGGGAGGTATGTTCTGCCAAAGAATGCCCTTTTGAAGTTGTCTTCTTTGGGTCTCAAGAAAGCCAAGATGGTGTTTTCCAGATGCATGAATATAAAGGTTTTAAAAACTGTTGTAAGGTTTTGTAAACCTGACTACACCCACTATGTGCTATCATGACTTTGCTTCATAGGTGGTAAAATGGCCTACCTGAACTTTCTGAGAAGAAAAATAAATTATATTTTATTGTTCTTGTGGACAACAGGATGACCATGAGCCAGCAATGGGGCCTTGTAGCCAAGAAGGCCAATGGCATCCTGGGCAGCATCAAGAAGAGCACGGCCAGCAGGTGGAGGGAGGTCATCCTGCCCCTCTGCTCTGCCCTGGGGAGGCCCTATCTGGAGCACCGTGTCCAGTTTTGGGCTCCCCAGTTCAAGAAGGACAGGGAACTGCTGGAGAGGGTACAGCAAAGGGCCACAAAGATGATTAAGTGCCTGGAGCATCTTTCCTACGAGGAAAGTCTGAGGGACTTGGACCTTTTTAGTCTTGAGAAGAGAAAACCTAGGGGCGATCTGATCAATGCTTACAGATATTTCAAAGGTGGGTGTCAGGAGGACAGGGCTGGTCTTTTTTCAGTGGTGACCAGTGACAGGACAAGAGGAAATGGGCACAAACTTGAGTATAAGAAGTTCCACCTAAACCTGAGGAGGAACTTCTTTCCTGTGAGAGTGGTAGAGCCCTGGAAGAGGCTGCCCAGAGAGGTGGTGGAGTCTTCTTCTCTGGAGACATTCCAAACCCACCTGGACAAGTTCTTGTGCAACATGCTCTAGGTAGATCCGCTCTGGCAGGGGGGGTTGGACTAGATGATCTCCAGAGGTCTCTTCCAACCCCATATGATTCTATGATTCTATATTTTATACACATGTGTATATATGTACACACACATGTTCATATACACACCATCTTGTATTGCATTTAAGATTTAGTTGAGAATCTCTCAGCAAAAGGAAAACTCCTTCAACCCGTAGTCTTTCCAGAAGCCACCAACAGCGTGACTTAAGTTTTGTGCTTTCACAGCCCGGCCCTGCAGTGGGACCAAACAAAGAGATCCTTTCACCGAAACGAATCACGTTTACCTTTCGGATAAATATCCTTTCACGCAAAGAAGTCCACAGCTAAGTATGAAGACAGCAGTACCTGAATCATCCCTAGTAATGGGATAGTTGGTCAACAAGCCATGTGTCACAGCTAATTGCAGATCTTAGTCCCTACCCGTCTCATACACTGATGTAAAAGCCCAACAGTGAAAGTAGTGGGCTTTTTAGGCTATTTTAGAAGTTGTTTGAGCTAAAGATCTGACCTGCTCTTTTGTGATCTCTCTTTCACTTAAGAAAATCCAGAAAGGTATTTGACCACTGAATGGCAGTAACATTTGGCTTATCATTGATCATTTTTAACAATAAAACTTTCCACTTGCGCTGAGTTGCTTATTAAAATAAAAATTGGTCATTTTTATTGGGACGGCATAGTTTCCTTCAGATTTTGTCCCATTTGAGTGTCGTTCCTGAAATTAGCACAACCTAAGGCAGCCTGTGTTAACTCTTTCTTATGCTAAACAGCCCTTGTTAGTTTAACAGAACAAAAGCTTTGATTGTAAGTGCAAATATGTGTGAGAATCCAGAGTCAAAGCACATTGGTGGTTTTTTTCTGAATGACTTGCTTTGGTGCAAGTTTCCAAATAAAGATTTAATTGCACCCACTTGCATCAATTACAATATCAAAGCACAGAAGTTATAAAAACAGAAGGTGCATACACAATGGCTATTTCACAGTCTGTTTTGAAAACAGATTAAACACAGTTATAATGATCATTTCTTCAAAAGAATTTAGAGATTATCAGAAACAGAACAGACTGTGGATTTTAATTGAAAACTCAGTCCCAATTCATTGTATCCCTTCACCTCAGCCCAGTCTCCTTCCGAGCGTTCAGCAGAATAGTTAATGAGTGGTTTGAACAGGGGGAGATTTGAAACCAGGAGATAAATGGGGTTGCAGTACCCAGGTCATAATATTGCAGTGCCTCTGGTACCTTTGGGTGATCTCATTTCCTGCACTTACCCTTTGACGTAATAACACTTAACACCTGTACCTATAACTTAGCAATTCATTCTAACAACCCAGACACTCTTCGTGGCCACTCAGATTCGAAAATAACTATCTATCTGTACAATTCCATGGAGAAATCTGACTCCCGTGTACTTGAAAGACCTTTGCCACTCTGAAATCTCAGTATCTCTCCCAAGAGACTAATTTAAAGAAAGTATTTATATTTCAAATATTAATAATCACAAAGACCTTTGTTTAGACTGTAGAAATTTCCTGGAAAGTGTTCTGATACAGGTTGTACAATAAAGTACTCATTAAAAACAAGTGATACCAATAAAACTTTTGAGAAACATAGGCCTAAATTTGAACCTCACCTCGGCAAATTAAAAATACCTATTTAATACAGCTCTGTAATTACTAGATCAAGATATGAACTTATGTAAGTACCGCTACATATTGATTGGTGAAAAGTCAGGAATATATTGGAAAATATGGAGAAAGGTGATACCATGATTGATAGAAAAAGGTCCTTTATGAACAAAATGTATCAATTAGGTTATTTAATCTTTTTTTTTATGCAAAGATTGCTTTTTTCTGAGGTTCTTTATCTCCATAATTACAGGCCTCCCAGGCAAGGCCCTTCATGTACCAAGTTTTCTGAAGACTCTTTCATTGGAGTTTAATTCTGACCGTTTTGCCAAAGCAGTGGTCACTACTGAGAGCGTTTCCCATCCTGACTTCAGCCTCAGGTCTTGCCCGCAGGGTGAGATATGGACCACTTTGACTCTTCCCAAACACAAGCATGTGGTCTCTCAGATCAGGACACACCACTTCTTGACTGTCACAGTCCCTTCAGCTGCTTAGAAACCCTTTATTGCCCTGTGTGTATTGGGGTGCACTCCTGGGGCACCCCAGTGTTATGAACACAGACAACATTCCCCCCTGGATCCATATAGCACCTGCATCATTCTCTGCCTCTGCAAAGAATCTGTCACAGTGTTTTAGGAGAGGCAAAAAACCTTTTGGAAAAAAAAATTCTGCCTCCTAAATTTACATGCGTCTTCACTCTCCTAAATCTTAAAGCTGAATTCTAACTGTGGTTTAAATCACTGCAAATTTCTCTGAGGGGATGAAGCATTTTACTCATACTGACATGAAGAATATCTGGTGATATATCCATTGCATAAGCGCAAAAAAAAAATTAAATAATTAAAATCTCCTAAAAATATTAGTTAGTTTAGAGTATCAAGGACACTAGTTAAGGACACTGAAGGATTAGCAATCACAGCCCAAGATAGCCAGGCAGCCAGTTCAAACATGTTACAAAACCTTTCTAAAAAGAAGAAAACCACCAGGGTTTTACATCAGATCATATTTCCGCACAGCTCTGTCACTGTCTTTTTGTGCATTAAAAGCGGTCTCAGAGACAAATTTAGCAATCACCTACGCCTCAGGCAAGTTCAAGTGCTGGCCTGACAGGAACTGTGATGGACATCTTCTCCCCAGTCCCTGCAGAGCCACTTTGCATCCTCGGCTTGGCCAACCCAGGGTCTCCAGAACAGGGCAGCAGAGCAGGCTGCGTGTGGGGAGATGTCACTGAAATGGAACCACAGGAGAGACAGGCAGAAAAACCTCTCAACTGCGTGGGCTTGGAACCATGGCATATTTTGTTCATGATAGACTTATCCCTGGTAACTAACAGCAGGTCTCAAAACCCAACAAACATCATAGAATAATTTGGGGACCTTAAAGATCATTGAGTTCCAACCCCCTGCCCTGGGCAGGGACAC
>BJBW01000088.1:68001-84370 GCA_004320125.1 Scolopax mira | reverse complement strand
AGCCTGGCCTTGAACCTCTCCAGGGATGGGGCAGCCACACCACACCTCTTCCAGTGTCTCACCACTCTCATAGAAAATAATTTCTTCCCGAGATCCCACCTAAATCTCCTCTCTTTCAGTTTAAAACCATTTCCCCTTGTCCTATAGCTTCATTCCCTGAGTCATCCCTGAGTTCCTCTCCGTCTCTCCTGTAGCCCCTTTAGGGACTGGAAGTGTCTATAAGGTGTCCCTGGAGCCTTCTCTTCTCCAGGCTGAACAACCCCAACTGCCTCAGCCCATCTACACCTAACAACTGTCTACTCACAACTGTCTACTCCCTCTCTCTGTCTACTCCAAATGTTACAAAGCGAAGGCACATGAGGTGCCCCAAATGACAAGGCTCCCAATGACTCTGAGCAATTTTTTCTAACTTCATGGCAGGGAAGCCATGGCAGCTTCTAATCATTTCCCTCCACTTCCACACTCTCCCTGAAGCATCTCACTGTTGTTTTCCTTTTTTTAGAGGCATATGCTTCACTGTTGAAATAATAAACAGGCACTAGGAAAAGGATACACTGGTTTACAGAGGAGATGATTGAGTAACTACGAAACCTTTGAACAAAAGAGCAAAATTTCCATGAAATTGTCTATTTGCTTTAATTACCTGGTCCTCTAGGGCCAAGATGTTTCAAAGTCAAATGACTATAATGAGCCTTTAAAATCTATATTTGGACAGCTAAACAAAGTGCTGAGCATTGCTGTTGTCTCTGCCTTGTAAGGGATGACCAAAAGGCTTCCAGGAGGTGTGCGGCCACTCATTTGGAGAAGTGAGCCACCAGTTTCATTGAAAAATGGGGATAAGAACTAGATCTGGAAAAACCTCTGGCATGGAAGAGTTCCACAATGTATTTCCATAAAGAGCAGTGAAACCTGTGTCTGTCAATTCCCCCCAAGTAAAGTTTGGTTTCTTCTTCAAAACGTAGAACTAATGAAACTTGACGGAAAAGTATCTGAATTAATAAAGGCTGTTGGCGGGAGAGAAAGAATGTTTTTGGGCTGCAGTGGGATAGAAATGAGCATAGGAACCTTTTGCTCACCAAAGAGCGCAGCTGTCCTCAGGGGCAAACGAGTGAGGTGCTACACTTCAAAAAAAAAACAAAACAGCATTTGTAGAGGTTTTCCCATTTTACACATATAGGGACAAACCCAGCAGGACAACCCTGGTTTGCAGCCAGGAGGTTTACTTTGAATTCACACCAGAATTAGCATCACAGTCTCTGGGGAACAGCTCCCTTTTGGTCAAAGTATTTTACAGATAGGTTGCCAGGAACCGAAATCCAGTGGAAACAGCAGTTCCCGAACTAAGACTCTCCCTCTGGGAAGGACGGGGGGATACAAGGGGTAGGGGTAGGGCTGTGAGCTGAGATGAGTGGCTGTGATCCTGAATGCTGGATGCTGGATGAGTTGGGGAGGAAAGGGGGAGAAAAAGGTCACGAACAGTAGAGTTCCTCTGGGAGAGGGGCACGGGAAGAATAGTTTGGGAAATGCTGTGGCATTTTTTTTTTTCAAATCCCTTCTTTTCCATTGTTGCTTCCTTGAACAAAAGCAGCCCATGCAAAGACAAAAGCTTAAAACTAAAAGGCCTGGCACATATTTCGTCATCTCAGTATCAAATATCTCCTGTTATATTTGCAATTCTTCTACTATAAATAGAAATGCTTCAACACGGAGCTCATTTCCTGGTCTCTCAGAAAATGACATCCTCTTCTGACCTGCCAGTTTCCCACATCTCTCCGTGCTGAGGGCTGGTGGCCTGCCTTTCCCCACCATTGTCGTGGTTTGTTCTCTTTTCCAGCAGCCACGGCCTCACATTCGGTAACCTTTGCCCTTCCATTCGACCGGAGCCAAAATGCCACCTTTAGAAAACTAACGTACCAGAGAAAATGGAAGTATGAAGCTGGGCAACCCAACACGCTGCCGTCTTCCCCTGTTTATCCCTGAGGTTTATTTTCTGGAATTCACTTGGGGATTTTAAACTCAGGGAAGATTTTCTAAAGGAGCTGGAAGATCTGAAGACTCGGGATCTCCTTACCAGCACAGCCCCCTTTAAAATTGAACTTTTATCAATGTGGTAAATTTGAGGCAGAACAAATATTTTCTGAAAAAGAGCAGTACTTTACCTGCATGCTTCTTTGAAGTCTTGTCATTACTAGAAATTTCATTGAATTATCTTGCCATCCCCCAAACCAGCTTTCTGCTGACACAAGAGAGCTTCACCTTCTTTTTGATCCTACGAGTGAAGCCATGTGGAAATGATTGAGAGTGACGTCATGAGTTCAGCATTATGATTTAAATTTGGGATCAAGCAGGAGGAGGGGAAAAAAATTACACGCATCCATGATTACTGTGTTTGGGTCATTCAGATGCAGGCTTAAAAAAATAAGGTCCTGTCTCAGCGATTATGAAAAGTACCATGGGATCCTTTAATAGCAGCTATTACTTGCCCTCATATATATATCTCCAAAACTTTGGCCTCTTCCCTAGTCTTTCATTCTTTAAGTGACTTTTTGATCGCTGTTATCAGTTCCAGAGGTAACTGTGTTCTGGGGATGTTATATGTAAATAAGTTTTAAACTTTTCAAAAGGAGAAGCATGTGTTTCCATAAGATTCAAGTCCCTTCTGGCCTCTCAAGTAGAGCACCCAGAGCATGAAACATCCAAACTCACTGAGTTTAAAACACTCAGCAATTATTATTAATAATTATAGTAAAATTCAGGTAAGTGTCTGGAAGGTGACCTTTTTAGAAAGGAAATTTGTAAAGAGAAAAAGTTGAACAAGTAAATCAAGAGCCAGAGAAAACAGTTTGCCAGGAGAAGCTTAAGGAACTATATCTGCTTAGTTCATTACAAAGAAGACTAAGACAGGACTGGCCAATTTTTGGTCAGGAATCCCGCAGGAATAAAACTCCTCAGTCCCCAGCAGAATAGGGAGCAGTGCTGGAGGGTGACACTGGAGGTGAATTGGCAAGGTCCCACATAACTGTTTTCTGAGCCAAAGTAATTCACCACAGGAAACTCACTACCAAGAAAATACCATCTCTTCAGGTCACAAAGAACTTTAGTGGCTCCTTTTAGGAAATTCTGCTTTATTCTGTGCATTTTACCGCACTCAGTTCAGGGGAAGATAGGAAGAATGTGATACACAGGATTGTTGGTTCACATCAAATTATATAAATCTACAAATGCCTTGGAAATTTCTTTTTCTTAAAACAAAACAGAATAAAACAAAACAGAACAAAAAGCAAACTAGTGGTGTTTGGAATGGGAAGAAAAGTTTTCCTAAAAACAGTTTTATGAATGAGACAAGAACTTTCATCCCCAAGCTTCATTTCAATGTTTAAACTTTTCCTTGCTTCTCCAGGGAAATTCACGTCAATGTCTTAATAAGGCAAGGACAGCCTTTTTCATGCCTGAAAACACGTGCTCTAGCTCAGGAAACCATGCATGAAGTGGAATAGGAGTCATGTGTTCTCTCAGAGGACAAAAAGTGGAGTAGTTCTGTGTTGCGCAGCACAAGCCTCAGTCCACAGTCAACTTTAACAAAAGCCCCATTACCCAGAAAGAAAAACACATGACAAAATAATCATATGACTTTGGAAGAACCTGTTGTGCTAATTCATGGCTGATATTGTTGCTACTGTGGAAAAAGTTCCTCAAGATTTTTCTGCTATAGAGCACAAGATGTTGCCAACTCCAAAGGTGATTTGTAGTTAAGATCCTTGTTAATCCATTTTACTGCCAGTGTTCATGCTCTTTCACAAGTAGTCCTTTAACTTGAGCATTAAAAAAAAACTTAGTCTGAAAAGTAGTCTTTATGAAAGTAGAGCTTCCAAATGGAATCACATGGGGAGAGTTATACAATAAGCACAAGTTTTCAAAAATATATACATATATTCTATATGAAAAAATGTAGATATTTGCATTAGTCTCATATTCTAGAAAATAGAAAATGTTACATGCAAATTTACTTTCAGAAAAATGTCATACTTTACAGAAGGAAGTTGAGGTTAATAATTATTATAATGTTTAGATGATTTTACATATCACTGGATTTATTTATCTGATAACTAAATTGATTCTCTTTATAAATTGCTCTCCATGGCGTAAATTGCAAAAAGCCATTCCTTACCATGGAGATGAATATCTGTCCTCATAACGTAAGCACATCTTTCATATTCCGGTCTTAAATGTAATTTGCTGAATGAAACTCACTTCAAGAAGAGTGACTGCAGCAAAGACCTGCTGAGGAATCTGTCCAAGAGCTACTGCCCTAATGGAGAGATGAAACTGCCTTCTCCACCCAGGAATTTCCAGGACATAGGCTGAGAACTGGCAGCAGCCCACAGGGAGGAACTGCAGTGGTCCATACTTCATCTGCCCAACTCCCTGTCCTATGGGAGGTAGGAGGGAAAGCTCACTTTCCATGTGTTCTTGTGATAATAGGTTGAATCACTTTCACCATGTGCTTGTCATAATATGCTACACGAGGACTGATTCCCCATTCGTTATTCCAACAACCTTAGAGCCAAGTAGGAAATGCGGGAAGAGGCTATTTCCAGCAGAAGTGGAGAATAAGCAGCTACCGGCAGTCATAGGGTAACATCTTTAAGGACATGGACCTGTTGGAATGGGTCCAGAGGAGGCCATAAAGATGCTCAGGGGACTGGAGCACCTGTCCTGTGAGGACAAGCTGAGAGAGTTGAGGTTGTTCAGCCTGGAGAAGGCTCTGGGGAGACCTGAGAGCCCCTTCCAGGGACTCTTGATCAGGGGGTGGAGCCACAGAACGAGGGGGAAGGGTTTTAAACTGAAAGAGATTTGGTTTCAGGAAGAAGTTCTTTCTTATGAGGGTTTCCTGTGACACTAGAACAGGTTGCCCAGAGAAGTTGTGGCTGCCCCATCCCTGGAGGGGTTCAAGGCCAGGCTGGATGGGGCCTTGAGCACCCTGGTGTGGTGGGAGGTGTCCCTGCCCAATGGCAGGGGGGTTGGAACTCAATGATCTTTAAGGTCTCTTCCAACCAGAACTCTCTGATTCTATGACCTTAGCAGGCTGCAGCCAAAACCTCACTGCTGAAGGCATTACAAATTTTAGCTTTGTCCAGCTTCCCTGCAAGATATTCATAATGGTACAGCACAGTAGGGGGAACACAATGCACATCTCCCCTTTCCAGGTGCCTTTTGGTATCCTTAGTTAGAGGGATGACAACCTGTCAGTCTTCAGGGTCAAAAACTGGCCAGAGGATGAGGTCCCTTACTGTTCTCTGCTGAGCAAATGGAAACACCAGACTTGCAGTAACTTTTCAGTGAGCATTTCTGTACAGCTTCAACCCAACACAGAGTATATGCTATGTGTAGTTTCTTCTGCACAATGTAAAGTTTTCTGGAAGTCACAACCAGGGCTATCTTTGCATTGCTTCTAAATTGTCATAATGGCATCTAAATTACCTTCCTTGCTACCAGTTTTCTTCCACATCTACACTGGCTTTCCTAAGCTTCACAGACCATATGGCTTTGATGGACTCACCCAGACATAAATCCCACCAGTCCCCAGGCTGTAGCCCCTGAACCCAACTGCTGTAGGGGTTTAATTTGAGCCATATACTTTCTGGGACAGCAATTCCATACTTATTTAAAATGATCCAGTGAAAAGGAACTCTCTGAACTTAGACACTGACTTCAATGAGGATTTTGTCTGCGTATGCACAGCAGAACTGAGCTATTAACTGCTGATAAAGGCCTGACTCTTTGAAATATGTTTTGTACTTTGATGTTTTTTTTTTTTAAAAAGGAAGTTAAAAGAAGTTAAAAGAACACTTAGATTCAATGATCAAGTACTCAAAGAGTTTAGAAGTTCTCAAATTAAGGTGTCATTTAATAAGGCATGGGTCACATAGAAGTTTAAGAGTGTAGTTGAGCATATGTAAGAGAATCTTGAAGTTTCTCAGATTATAGTCAATCTGGCTGAAGCCAATGGCGTGAGATTTTATGTGGTTTCAACTGCTTTGGTAACACCTACCTGGTTTTTTGCCCTTTTTTTGAAAAAAGGAAAAATGGAAAACTGACACCACTTTGGTGTTCTCCAGCAGAAATCTGTAGGAGATAGGGGTTCCCAGCTTCTTGAATAAAATGCATTAGGATATTATGCTCTTTATAGACCAGCTACTAAGGGATGCAGAAGAGAAGTGTACTCTGATGGTTATTTATTTCCTAGTGACGGGTGGAGTGTTCATAGCTATTCCTTTTTTCAAATCACTCTTTCTATGCTATCCCAGTGCCCTTTGACTCCTATAAATCTCATTCATCTACACGCGTGTTTTGCATGCTTATTACTGCCTCTTTCAAAATCTACAGTTTTCTCTGTTAGTTAGATCTTTTATTCCTCCTTTTCCTGTCTTATGGCAAACAATATGTTAAATTCATGAGCAATTTCTTTTTTCCAGTCTAGTAAATATCAAGTAATGTCAGGGGAGACCCGTACCTCTCTTGCAGTACATGATCGACCCAGCTGACATATCAGATGCATGAGGATGGACCATGTTCAGTACACTGGAATTTTTTTTTTTGCAACTCTGCAATTTTCAAACATATGTACTTCAGCCAATTGTAGATAGATTTTCAAAAGGATGTCAAGGAATAATACATTTTTATTCTCTGCTGCCAAGTTTTTAGTCTCTTATTGGGATTATTCTCTTTTGTATCAACAATTAAATATCCAAGCCAAAGCAAGACTGGTTTTATAACCCCAATGGTTATCACATTTCTCTGGTCTATTGTTCATATCCCTGTTTCAAATTGGACAGCACAGCAATTTTTAACCTGTTGTTCTAGATTTCAGGTAAATGATGTAACCAGCAGGTTTTTCTCACATTTCCATGAAAACAATTCCAGGAGATCATTTGTTTGTTCCAATGTCAATCAGGCAAATTTTCACTTCTTGGCCACATGTAGCCTTAAAAAGTGTGCCTTCTATAAATAGAGCTGTTTATAGGCTAATATTAGTAGGAAGTGTTTGAAATAATTCTTATCATCTTACTTGAATAAACAAACAGTCTTTACCCCTTAAATGTCCGAAGATCTAAATTAAGATCCTTGTTTCACAAACACTTGTATATCTGGGGCTTTAACCTGCTCTGGTTCAGTATATATTTATTTACATTTTTTGCAATGCTGCCCAGATACAGCTTCAAGTTCATCATAGAAGATCAGTATGCTATATCATAAGACAACAAAACACCATACTACAGCCATCTGTGTTTGTTCCACGATAAATAGGAGAAGGTTTTGAACCAAGACCTTTGTAATTCAAAGGAAATTCCCAGTTGAAAATGCGATTAATCTCACGATGATCTGCGTTGTATATAGAATTCTATATTCTTTATATAAATATATATATATATATATATTCTATATATTAATATAGAATAACAGAGGATGACCAGCCTCTCTTCTCTTTTGGATGCATGTAGATGCTGTATGGGATGTTCTGTGGGCTGCCCCCATTCCTGCTCCTTACGCCTCCGGTGTAAGAAGGTAACCAAGGGCAATGATTGCCTGAGAAATGACTGTCTTGTGTGTGGTGTCACCATCACCCCGTGCTGTGGGGACAGATCTATGGAGGTCATAGGGTGTTTGACAGAGGACGCTGAGCATGGAAAAATGCAGGCTTTCACAAGAGGAACCTACTAGTCCTGCTTAGATTATTTGAAGTGAAACTCTACAAATGCTGGCCAAGGGATGAAAGAGGTAAAGAGAGAGGGAAAAAAAGGAATGTTATATCTCCTGTATCAGCTTTACCATTTGTTTCATAAAGAGATGTTAAAGCACAAGTCACTTAATTTTACAGTTTTCGTACCACACATTCTTTAGAGGAACTGTTGTGAAACCTAGAAGCTTTTGGGACTAATATAGCATCATCTGGAGAAAAATGTGTGTATTTATGCTGTGTTTTGGAACTGACCACTAATTCCCTAAATTAGTTTGTAGTTAACTCTCTCTTTGTGTAAGTGTGTAATGGGCTGCTGAGTCAAATATTTTACTGACTTCAATTTGTGATGAGTGTGCTGTGGTGATGTGCATTAAATGAGTTGCAAAGCGATGATTGAGTTATGCCGTCTTCCCAATGGAGAGCTAATAAAAAACTTTATATCTTACAAACCATCATAACTCTGTATATGCCACATGAAATAAGGTATTAAAATGTTTTAGAGAGCTTTAAAAAATTTATTGGTGCTTTTTTGGTATTGCTCCACCTATAAAGCTGGACTTCCTTAATTAGTAAGGACCTAGGCTCAGGGAAAAAAAAATGTCTGGGAAGTATCGGACCCTTTAAATTTTAAGTCCTCCAGCTACAGCAGGTTTTGCTGCATACAGTTAATGAATTATATTGGTGATGGAACTGGTCATCCATCCAAGGCAAGACATTCATACCGATTAGTCAGTACATTCATTTGGGATTTCTGATTTAATTTTGAAGTGAGTTAAGTTCTTGGTTGGGAGGAATTGTTTTATTCTTCTCAGGATCTTGCTGCTCATTAAAAGATCACCATGTGCAGGAGAGCAATTAGTTATTCTGTACATCATATCAGTACCCAGTCAAAGCTGCAAACGGATGGGTCAGCAACGCTATCATCAGAAAACGCTTCTCATGAAAGGAAGCAGTCAGACATTCCAACTAATTTAAAACTCACAGAGGAGCATATGAATCCTACATCCCAAGAAAAATCAGGCAGTCATATTTTTAGCAAATGCTGGCTCTCTGGTAGTTCGTCTGACGGACATGTGCTCGAACAGAGCGTTGGAGCTCTGCACACTTCCAAATGATGCCTGGAGCCCTACATGTCTGTGATGATCTTCAGTTTAACCCTTCCTTGCAGTTGAGTTTTTTCTGCCTTGGCAAGTACTCAGCTTGAGATTTCGGAAGTTGTACCAGGGACTTAGTTATGCTTATCCTAACAGACCTGGAGACCTCCATAAAACCATACAGCTTCTGTTTTGCAGGTACAGGGGTGGAGTGAGAAGAGGGCAAGCAGAGGGGGGCCAGTCCCCACCAAAGGGTTATAGTTGACCAGGGTGAGGCTGGTGAATAACAGGGAAAGCATAACTAGGGCCAATTCCCATCACAACACCCTAAACCCCACTGGAGCCTTCCTGTAGAAGATTCCCTCAGCTCTGACCCCAAAAAGCTGTCTCTTCACTGAGGTGTTTTTTTTTTTTTTTCCACATATTGATGATACAATTTACATTACTGTCCCACCATGATGTTTTACCACTATGAGTTTAAATAAATGTATCTTCTTCCTCTCTTCACTCAATCAGCTGCCATGGTCTCAGGAGCAACTACTCAGTTTCCTCTCTCCTTCTGCTTCTATTTTCTTTGGCTAAACCAAATCGGTGAATTTGGGGGAACGGGGAAAAGCATGGGGTACCTGTCCTGCTTCCCTCTGCAGAGAGCAGCAGGTGACTTCTCGGGGCTGCCTCTGCACCTACTCATCCATTTTTTGGGCTGAGATGTTACAGAGGCTCTGAAGTGTCACCCAAGGTTTCCCAACAGCGTGTCACCCCACAGGCATCCCGGCAAAGGCTGAAGGTACCACTGCAGTGCAAACTACCCCGGGAAAAGTCACTAGGACAGTGGGAGCAGGACTTTAAACTGGCTCATCAGAGGCTACATCTGCCCTACAGCTGGAGGTTTGACTGCAGAAAGCCAAATAAGTTTAAAAAGTCACTGGTGAGAGGAGGGGGGGATGGTACTTATTCCAGCAATGAGACACCAGGACTTTGCCTGTTTAATTGCTGTCAGCGATGCTCCTCTGTGATCAGGATTAACTAGCTAGATTAACTCTAGCTCTAATATATGTCCATACCTCTGGCTGCAACGTGGATGGTAAGGAAATGGCAGGACCCGAGTGGTGCAGCACTAGTCTACTGCTCTCGACATACCTCTGTAGGAAAAGGGAACCAGCGAGTTTTCTGCAGAGATTATGGTGGAATCTAGTCAGATTTTCCACCCAATACGTCAATAGAGAAGGATCTTTAGCTCAATTTACCTGAAACTGTCAAACTTAACCCTTAAGTTCCCACACTATTTTACCTCTGCATGTAAGTCTTGTTAATAACTAAAAGTCCGAGCCTGGCAGGAAACATAACATGATTATTTTGTGCATAACTGATAGTATAAGGAAAACATTTTTAACAGTAACAGTACCAATATGTATTTTTAAGATCTGATGACCAAACCATAGAGATATGAACATAATCCCTCTATCTGGGACTTTACGCTTCAGTAGCTGCTTATCCAGTACATATTTGTGAGGCATAAATATGTTTTGAAACATCTGCTTCACACTTGTGGACTGTCAGCTGGACACTTACGCTTTTCTGTATGCAGTTCATGAGTTTTGCCCTGCATCCTATTCCAGGGACCATCTTTAAGACACGAGGTGTAAAGAAGAATATGGTAGCTTCAAAAAGATTTAGGAATGGGTGCCTTAGTCCATAGCATACCAAGAAAAAGTGTACCGTGGAATTAGTTAAAAATAGAAATATCCCTCCCTCAAATAAACACCCACATCCTGTCTGCAGGAAGAATCGAAATTTTCTTTTTCTTTGTCCCAGATCCAAATTACTCATCTTTTTGACAAAATAAATGTTGTTGTAAAAGTATAAGCATTCCCAGCACCGTGGCAGATTTTTCTCTGTTTTCATTTCAACGAAGCTGGGCAGAGCATTGTGTGGTGGTACTTCTCTGCATCCAGTGCATCTTCCAGCTGTGGTTTCACACGTGAAGCTGGCATCACCTTCTGCTTGTCCTCTTTTGCTCTGCTCCTTCCACTATCTGTCTGCCCCTCTGCCTCTTTCCTTCTTCCTCTCTTTCTGTCCTCTCACACTTGCCTGGTGGCGGAGTCCATTAGCTGGACCAGAAGAGCCCACCAAAACCAGAAGAGAGAACTGCCCCTTTTGCTCCCTTTCCTTCCCTGTGGACAACTGAGCTGGCTCAGGGAAGAGGGTGCCAAAATGAAGCAATGGGAGAAGATGATGGGGGGAGGGCAAAGAGGGAGATTTGTGAAGGGGGAGCAGGACCTTCCTCCTTGCTAACGGTGAGAAGTTTCCATCTAATTCCACTCCTTTGGGTCTGTCTCTGTCAGATGCAGCAGCCACAATGGAATCATACCTCCGCTGGATTTTACATACCTTATGCTCCAGTTCATTAACAAAGACAAGATTTCAGTTTCAACATGTAGCTGCTAACTACAGCTATTCCCCGAGTGCCCAGGAGGCAAAAAAATGTCCTTTTTTCAGTTTTCCCTCTAGACTTCTTAGGTAATTCACAATGACTCCATGGAGTAATAATAGGATTTAGACAAAACATCATGGCTTTTTAAGTGCACACCTGAGGGCCGTTATGTCAACCTTCCATTCTGAGCTTCCTCATCATGCAAAGCCTTTCTGGCTGCTTTGCTGTTCCCTGCCAGTGTCACGGGAGCAACCAGAACCACAGGCATCCCACAGCATGTGATGAACTCGCCCTTTGCTGGAAATATGAAATGGCCACCATCACTGTTCAGCATCATTTGGGAGGCAAGTGCACAGTAAACTTAAGTAATTAACCAAGTTTGGGGTAAACCAGGAAACCTAAGCCTGTGTCATCTAAAATTTAACTGCACAAGCACAGAAGGCAAAATTGTAGATACCAGATTACAAGGCATATATTCCTAAATTCCAAACCTAACTGTAAGACATAGTTACTCCAGCTCTTGCAAAATTAGAACAAGAATGAGTATCCTTTATTTTATTGTCCTTGCAAGCTATGAGATACTTTGAGAAAGAAAGCAGTGAACTAAATGAAATAGTTTTATTCCACTTAAAATACGCCGTGGGGTGCCACAGATACTTACCAGGAGAAAATCCCAAACGGAGAAAAACTAATTTGGAAATCTTTTCTAATGGGATCTCTTAGAGGGGTGTAAAAAGATTGCCACATAACAACTCTCAGTTGTAAAAATATGGTGGGTTAAGATTTAATAGTCAGCTGCAAAGTGACTCTGGTCCTTTTTGGGTAGCCTGGCGGTCCACAAATAGGGTGCAGAAATACTTAGGAACCCCAGTACCTCCAGGTATCTTCAGATTTTGCCTAAAGGAACCATTTCACGCAAGATTGCCTTTCCTATGTTAGACAAACTTACTGTCTTTCTGCAGCTCAGAGTTCTGGTTTTCAAGGCCGTTGGATATTTGGAGACCCTGTTGACATCTCCGGCTCTTCAGCTCGTCACCACATCTTACTCCTATTGTGGAGCTGTCAGAATGGCTCTGACCCTCTGTTGAGCAGCTTGGAGGAACCACAGGCTAAGTGGGTAGCACTGACAGATATGCATTGATGTGGATCTCGTTGGCAAAGTTAAGAACTATTTTTGGCTTTTCATTTTTAATATCCACAAATCAGCAAGAAGTGAACCGGAAAGCGAATAGCCTTCTCCAGTAACATTAAGAGGTTATACTCCTTAAAAATGTTTTCTTTTTTTTTTGGAAATGTAAGTACATGCAGTTGCATGACTTAGCTCATAATACCCCATATGTTAGCTCAAAGTTGAGAGCGTTGGTAAAACCATTGTCCATTAAAACTAAGTGCTTTCTTGCTTTCTTTTGGCGTCCGTCCTACAATAAAGTACCTTACCTTGAAATAATCTCCCTTTTACTCATGGGGATCACCACATTGACTGGAAGAGTGGAGTCATTCAGCAGGAGATAAAGCGGTACCAAAGCCTATGGCCAGCTTAGGCATATTTGTATATTTGCATATTTAGAGAGAGAAAGGAATGGAAGGCATTCCCCCGCCCCCCCTTTTTCGTTGGCTGTCATTTTGAGCATGGCTAGAGGTAGGATGAGGTTAAAAGTTCAGGAAAGAGAAAGGACACAGAACAGCATCCCATGCACTCGCTGTAACTGCAACAAGGGGCTTAACACCCTTTCCCACGTATTGCCCCACGCAGTACTCACCCCCAGCCATCCCCTGTACTTGTCTGGCCGTGATTTCTCTTCATGTCTCAGCCAGGAGCCGGGTAGGACAGTCCCAAGCCCGGGGCAGGCGACTGTGCTTTCAGCAGGCTTTCGCTGGATGGATGAGACCTGGCATTTCCAATTAGGGCACTGACACAATGAGGCGGCCGGGCGGTGGCATTGCCATGCAGCCCAGCTCCTCGGCCGCAGCCTCCCTCCCACAGCCCCGCTCCGCAGCTCCGAGGTGAGGATTTGTGCTCCCTGCCCTCTATTTGGGGTGCCATAACCAGGGGGAAATCGAGGTGGTTTTGTTTTTTTCTGTCCCCCTCTCAGGGCAGCACCCACAGGGATTCCTGTGCATCACCATATGGAGAGGATGGGGGAAGGAGGGCTGGTTTCTCCCAGGCTTGTGAGCTGCCCTCAGAACACAACGCTTCCAAAATGGAAAGGGCAAAATAAGACCCCGTCAGCTGACAGCAAGCAGACTGCCCCAGGGAGGCAGGGAGACGTCTGTCTGGAGAAGAAACAGGTATTTTGGCAGTGGAAAAGGGATCTGCTTTGACTTTCTTTGGGGTAGGCTCATCCTTTATTCAGATCTGGCCAGAGTAGATTTAATAATGCTCATCAAAATGACAAATGATTCACGCAGCAAATTTTGTGCGTGAAGGACAAAGGCTGAAGGACATTGAAACACAGGATGGGACAGGTTATCTTGCGACAAATTTGCTATCCCTGACTTTTCTAAGGTTAGAAATAAAACAACTGTCATACATTGGCAGCATAGACTCCGTGTATTCCTGAGTCACACTATTCCCATTTCTGACAGCACAAACAGTAACCCCAGAAGCCCTTGCCTCTTATTCCTGTTTAATTTGTATGGGAGGGAAGAATTTTTTATGCCAGTTATTGTTAGGGATTTATATGGTATCTTAATTCACCAGCCGAATCTGGTCCTTATCTCAAAACTTCCCACAGTAGCATGTAGCTTCTGACACTCAAAGCCTTCTTGCAGCTATCAGGAAAACTGCTCTGGGCTAATGATTATCACCAGTTTTGTACATAACTGTGAGGATTCTTATATTCTAGAGAAATCTTAAAAATAACTTATAGAATCGTTGAATTATTTAAGTTGGAAGGGACCTTAAAGATCATCTAGTCCAACCATCAAAAATTTGATCGGGTTCATCTCCCACCTGCAACCTCCCACGTTTTAGTGGGCACTTTATCTGTTACGCTGCTCTCCGACTTCTTTACCACAGTAGGGAATCTGCCAGCATTTTTTTTTTAAGTCAATATTATTGAGGTTTTTGTGCATTGATAAGAGGAGATTTGCTGTACCGAAATAACAGAAAGCTTCTAACAGGTGCTGTGATAATTGTTCCTTCTAGCAAAGATCTAATTCATATGATAATCTGTCATCGTCTGGCATTTCATCCTAACTGATTTTTAATGCCATATTGATCTCAGCTTCCATAATTGGCCTCTTCAAATAGAACTGCTTTCTCTTTTTCTCAGAGAAAGAAGAATTGCAGGTTTTTTTTCTTGTAGCTTCTTTTACTAACTTGTATATGGTGCCATGGAGTTAAATTTTGCATAACTTTTTTTCCTTTTTTTAAAAAGCAGAATCTACATTTATGGAGCCTAAATAAAATATAGTCAACTTGCATTTGATTTTGAAATCCTGATGTAAGTCAAGATTTTTTCCTTGAGAAAAGAAATTATAACTAACGAATTTCAGTGGTCGTAATTTGCCTATTTTTAAAAAAGCAATGGTTTGATTACTTGCACAAAGGGTGTCACTTCTCATAATACCTCAGCTGGAAAAAAATAAAAAAGAAGATAAAAAAAAAGGAGAGTTGTCAATTAAAAAAAAAAATAATAAAAAGAGATGCTTGCAGGTTTTTGTGAATATCTTTCTTAACCGTTGTATTCTAACCTATATAAACCAGCAGCCCCAGATGCAGTAGCTAATCTAACAAAGACGTATGGTGCTCCGTGACCCTCATCATCCCCGTGCATCTGAAAACAGAATTCAGAACTCTAAGGTTACTGTGAATGTGGAAAATGGCAGGCAGTCAGCTCTTTCATCAGACTTAGCGAAACCGTAAGGATAATAGAAAAGTAAAAACATGGAACCGGTTCTTTGCCCGGGGATGGGGGAGAGGGGAGAATTTTAGGTCATCTAACAGCTAATGTAAACTGCAGAGTGGATTCCTTCCAGAGCTAAGCTTGCAATTACATTAATCATACACACTGGAGCTAATGCTATACATTACACTTCCAGGATTTCAACAGCGGGTGAGAGCTATAAAGGAGGGAAACAGTCCCCAATATTGGGCACACCGTTAGTGGAAATAAAGAACGGGAAAATAATTGCTGAAACAGCTAGTCGGCTGAATGCTGAGGAAACAGTGAGCGAGCAATTATCAGTTTATAATCGATGTGACCATTACCCTCTTCTATAGGCCCTTTTGGAGCACATCTTGTGCACCTGGCACTTCAGTGGAACAGCAGCTGAAAGAGGACTCTGTAACACGTCCACAATAGGCTGCTCCCCTGCCTTCAGGAGCAAGTGGCCATTTCAATGGCTGCAGATGTTAACGCAAGAATGGACACTGGTAGGTACCATTCTCTGCTCGGAAGGCCCCAGTCCTTGTAGTCAACAGCTTGAGCTCTTTAATTCACGATACAGTCTCTGTGCTGAAAGGTGTCAAGGAAACACTGATAGCTGCTGCTTGAGATGCTCTCAGCAGACTGTGCAAATGATGTGTTGGCTTAGAAGGCCCCATAGATGTCCTATATTTGCTTACAGTAAAGGCCTTCATTGTATTTTCCTGATGTCGTCTGCCTGACTCAACAGGCATGTCAGCTGTGTAGTTTGTGCTGAATTCTCAACACAGGGGAAAAAAAAAAACCCACAACCAACTATGTTATAACTGGTTCTCATTAAACTGCTAAATGGAATACTAAAAGGTAGCTTAAAATCAGGTGCGTTTAATAAAGTTGTATTTGGATTGGCACACATACAGGTCCCATGTGTTTTTCAGTTTGCTGGTGTTGCAAGTTATTCATCTGTATTACCTATGCTTAAATGTTACTTCACTCCAATAAAAACAGGCCTCATTTACAAGTTCTATCAAACATTGCTAAGTCACTCAGTCCATGACCAGATTTGTTAGCTGACCATTTGAGGCAACATAGCACACCGCTGAATTTACTGAATCTTGAAAAGTGATTTATGTCTTTAGATTAGATATGGGTTTCATAGAATCATGGAATGGTTTGGGTTGGAAGGGACCTCAAAGATCATCCAGTTCCAACCCCCCTGCCCTGGGCAGGG
>BJBW01000088.1:33929-67974 GCA_004320125.1 Scolopax mira | reverse complement strand
AGGGATGGGGCAGCCACAGCTTCTCTGGGCAACTTCTTCCAGTGCCTTACCACCTTCATATGAAATAATTTCTTCCTGAAATCTAATCTAAATCTCTCCTCTTTCTGTTTAAAACTGGTTTGGAGGATTAAAAAAACCACCCCAAAACAACTAACAATACAGGGGCATGAAGAGGGGATTTTCTATATATAATACATTTTTAGTTTGAACAGAACCATACATTCATCACAGTTCACTTTCCTTGTTAAATCTGCACAAGTCCCAGAAAATAAATCCCAGGGAGGAGTTTCATCAATGTAATTATATAAAAATTCCATGCTGAAGAAAGCTGGGTAATGGGACCTCTTGTGGGAAAGAGTATTTTTCTGTTTCTTCACCAATCTTTTTTCTTTTATTTTTTTTTTTGGAGGGTGGGGAGATGAGGTGGGTAGGAGACAACATAGGGATCTCTGCAGAACACATGTCCTGAGGGTTCCCTGCCCAACCCCAGAGGGAAAATGACACCCTCCCAGGTCTGGCTGCTTCCGACTCTTCAGATCCGCTGTTATGACTCAGGCAAGGGCAAGTCCCGACTCCGACACAGATCCCAAAACACTTCAGTATCCCAGCAAGACTCTGTAACACGCACTTGTAGCCAAGACTTCCAAAACTAACCTTGGCCATAAGGAATTTGGTGTCCTTGCAGCTCTGGGACATTGCATTCCTCAGATATGATAGAGTTGTTGAGAAATGAGCAGTGGCTTTACCGATTTGCCTCAAACCACCTTTCACATTCACAGTCGTAGAAGCTACTCTTCAGATTTGGGACTCCACAAAACCTCCACAGTACTTTGTTTGGTTGCTTACATGGAAACACAACAGTAGGAAACTATTTTATGTAATTTAGCAGTGAGAAAGAGAGCAGAGGAGCCAGCACTGTGTGATCATCCAACTCCCTGGACCACCGTCAGGCAGCGCCCAGAATAAAATGTGTTCATCTCTGCTTTGCAGCAGGTCCAAAACACAACAGGTTCCCACCTTTCCTTTTTCAGATTACGAAGCTGAAATAACTTGTTAGAGAAAAGAATCAGAATTGTAATTAGCAATCATGCCCTTGGTAAGATAAATTTATGCTTGCAAAGGCTGAAGCAGATGTTTTTCATTGTAATGGCTGAGATCCAGAATCTTTTTACATTCTTATTTTCTTTTCTCCAACTGTAATAAGACCAGAGGTCACTCGAAATTTTTGTGTCTCTGTGTGTATGAAGAAAGTGGACACATAGGAAAAAAAAAAAAGAGCCCTCTAAATAGGAAAAATAAATCAGAAGTACCACAAACCAGGATAAACTCAGATTTTCTGAGTGATGCAGACATTTGGAAATAAAAGCCATCTGAAACAGTAATTTAAAAAACACCGCAACTTCTTTTGAAGTGAGATTTCTCAATGAGGAAAGCAACTTCTTTGGCTCACAGAAGGTGCAGTGGCACCACAGAGTTCATGCAACTTTCCCAAATATTTCAGAAACCCATATAAACTCATCCAAACCAAAAAGGAAAACATAAAACAAGATATTCAACTCACAAACTAGCCACTAAAATGTCAACTGGTTACAGAGTGGTCCACCTGCCAAGGCTGAAATCTAGGACAAAGATCCCAGAGGGGTCAAAATCCTGTAATCCTTACTCAGCCAAAGTCCTATTAACTCTAAAACTCCCCTAAAAATGAGAGAAAATCCCTATATTATACAACAAGACTAGAGTTAAATGCTTTTTATGAAAACAAGATGCTTGCGGAAGGTGCCAGGCTACCATTCCCAGAAAACAGAAGGCAGCTGAGGCAGAAGTAGGACTTGCTTGTTCATCAACCTGCCGTGACCTAAGGCCAGGACAAAGAGTTCAGTCTCCCTGCCCGCTTAAATCCTTGGCTTGGGAGCTTTTGTAACCAGCAAGGGTGCTAATTAGAATCACCTATGGCGTTGACACACGTGTACTGGGAACTGGGAGGAGACCAACCTCATTTTTACAACAGCATCGCACAGAAAGGAGTTTTGGTTGGTTTGGTTTAATGACTTGATTAGAGATTGAGCCAATAATTTACAAGGGATAGGTGCTGTACCCACTGCTGGTCCCCTAAACCAGCCAGGTCCATACAGGATCAAATTTATATAATAATCCAGACACAGCAGCGACACAAATAAGGGTATAAATTTCATGCCAAGTGTAAATGAGTAATAAAGCAGTTACAAAGTGGCATGCCTGTACGCTGATTTGGCATTCCACGTGTGTGCAGAAGCAATTTGGTATGCTCTGGGGACAAAATTCAGCCCTGGCATAAATCAATGGGACTCACATCTATTGAACACCAGAACTGAAATAGGACTCAAAAGCATTTTAGACGGTGTAGGAATTAGTGATGGGGGGAAGTGTGAAGGGAGTATGGATGGGGAACAGCACAGAAGGAGAAAAGAGCAGGAAAGAAGCAAGGAGAGAGGAGGGTAGAAGGTGAACAGGACCTTCTCTGTCCTTTTTACTGTTGTTTTTTTTTTTTTTTAATTGGAAATGGAATTTTTTTTTTTTTTTTAAATCCAAACTGTGCGATAAATTGGGGAACAGCTTGGAAACACTTAAAAGCTTTTTAATGATCAGCTACACCTGATGAGTAACAATCATTCAGGTCAGTTCTGAACAAGGTCCAGAGACCTCTGCGGAATTTCCATCTGCTCACCACAAACAGCTCCAGGGGAAATTGGCCGCCAAATACGCTTGAATCCATAGTGTTATAGTCGAGGTGAACTGAACCCAATGTATACAGTTTTCTAGATCTGGTTTTCTGCAGCAAACAGACTCCAGGTGATAAAACTCCAGTAAGACAAACACCCAGACCAATGGAATGAGGGATCATGCAAATTGGGGGTGTTGTTGGATGAGAAGCTCAACATGAGCTGGCAACGTGTGCTGTCAGGCCAGAAAGGCAACCCCATCCTGGGCTGCATCAAAAACAGTGTGGCCAGCAAGGTGAGGGGGGTGGATTCTTCCTCTCTGGTCTGCTCTGCAGAGACCCCACATGGAGCACTGTGTCCACATCTGGAGTCCTTAGCATAAGAAGTACATGGACCTGTTCAAATGGGTCCAGAGGAGGGTCACGAAGATGCTCAGAGGGATGGAGCACCTCTGCTATGAAGACAGGCTGAGAGAGCTGGGCTTGTTCAGCATGGAGAAGAGAAGGCCCTAGGGAGATATTAGAGCCGCTTTCAGAACCTAAAAGGGTCTCCAGAAGAGATGAGAAGAGACTCTTGATCAGGGAATGGAGTGATAGGACAAGGTGTAATGGTTTTAAACTGAAAGAGGGGAGATTTAGGTTAGATATTAGGAAGAAATTATTTCATATGAGGGTGGTGAGGCACTGGAACAGGTTGCCCAGAGAAACTGTGGCTGCCCCATCCCNNNNGTGGGAGGTGTCCCTGCCCAGGGCAGGGTGGTTGGAACTGGATGATCTTTGAGGTCACTTTGAACCCAAAGCATTCTATTATTCTACAAAATCTGGGTGAAAACAGTGAATGACTAAGATGTAAGAGTGGTAGCCAAGAGCAGGCATGGTTTAGCCAGGTGGCTAAGGCAGTTCAGTGGTGACTCATTTTACCAGGCACACGTGCATCACAAAAAGCAAAGGGGAGCTGCATGTTCTCCTATATAAACCGGAGCATTCCTTGCCGTGTTTATTATTGCCCTGTGCAAGCCTAGAGGAGACAGGCAAACAATGGCGTACGGTATTGCCTAACAGGTTCCAGATTATCCAAATAGTTAGTAAGTGGGCATGAGGGAGCAATGCAGAAGTTCTGCAAATTGTCACCATACATCGCAGACATTTATAAGCTCTCAGGTGTTGATCACAGTGGTTTATTTATATACTACGAGAGCGGTGCTAAGGTCCTCCATGCTAACAGGGAACAGAAGGCAACTTTTCTGTTGTTTTTCTGGTTAGATTTTTTTTCAGGCTGAGCACTTGCTACCAGTTTTAGACAGCAGGTTTTGATATTTTAGTAAAAACTTATACTGATGTCACTGTTGAACGAATTTCCACTACACGAAGTTCTACAGACATTATAGGTGTGGGCGTTTGTCTCATCATTACGTATAAATGCACTTGGATTATCAAAATACTCTCTGATACATTTTCTGAGGCTTTCCAGAGCAAGAAACAATAAAATTCAGGATAAGGTATGGGGGTGTGAAATCTCCACTGTCAGCAAGCTGCGGGATTTCACTATGTCTATTTTGTGTATAACACCTGCATTTTGTTACCCAACACAGTAGAATCTACTTAACTGTATTCAAATCACATTTAAAATAAATGGCACAGTTTCTGAAAATATTTCTTTGCAACATACTGAAAGGATGCTTATAATTGATGTGGTAAGTGTAAATTTATTACAATTATTCACTTATTTGATCAACATCCACCCACATATTGTCACTCCTTGCTGGAATTTTCATCCACATATACCCTGAGAAACACATTTAAAGCCACAAAATGGTGTCACATTTTGGTCCAGTGCAAAAGCTGTTTTCTTCCCCACTACTTTTGCAAATTGTAGAAAAAATAAAAATTGTTCTTGGGTTCTTAAAAATGCTCAGGCACAGGCTTCCAAAGGCTATCAGAAACACAGACACATCTCACAGCACATCACTGTCACCCATCAAAACATTGATTGCTGAAAATTATGAATACTTCCATGGCAACAGGTAAGAATTAATAACAGAGTGTGGAATGTCAATAAATACTTCCCCATCGCTATATAGATGCTTAAGAATTTTTTTCAGATCCTTCCCTAACAATAGAAAGGATGGAAACTACAGGGAAATCTCACCTGTCACACTTACCAAAATAAGACTGATGAGGTTGCCTTTGAATAAACTTAGGACACTTCAAAGCCAGCTTCAAATACCATCCAGTGTATCTACTTCCTGGCTAGACTCCATCAGAGGGCAAAGGCTGGGCTAAACAGCAGTTATCTCACCACCTGCTTGAATTAGACAGATCTGGGTTGAAACATAGAATCATAGAGTGGTTTGGGTTGGAAAGAACCTTAAAGATCATCCAGTTCCAACCCCCCTGCCCTGGGAAGGGACACCTCCCACCGGAGCAGGTTGCTCAAAGACCCATCCAGCCTGGCCTTGAACACTTCCAGCCACAACTTCCCTGGTCAACTTCTTCCAGTGTCTCACCACCCTCACAGCAAACAATATCTTCCTGAAATCTAATCTAAATCTCCTCTCTTTCAGTTTAAAACCATCATCCCTGTCCTATGGCTCTGCTCCCTGATCAAGAGTCCCTCCCCATCTCACCTGTAGCTCCTGTATAGATTCTGGAAGGGTCTATAAAGTCTCCCCAGAGTCTTCTCTTCTCCAGGCTGAACAACCCCATCTATCTTAGTTTGTCTTCATTGCAGAGGTGCTCCAGTACCCTGATCAATTTTGTGACCCTCCTCTGGACCCATTCCAACAGGTCCATATCCTTTCTGTGATGAGGACTCCAGAGGTGGAGACAGTGCTCCAGGTGGGGTCTCACGAGTGCAGAGTGGAGGGGCAAAATTACCTTCCTCACCTGGCTGTCCACACTGCTTTTGATGCAACCCAGAAGGCAGTTGGCTTTGTAGGCTTCAACCACATGTTGCTGGCTCATGTTAAGCTTCTCATCTACCATCAGTTCTTCTCCTCAGGGCTGCTTCTAATTCATTCTCTGCCCAACCTGTATTTGTGCCTGGGATTCCCATGACCCAGGTGCAGGACCTTATACTAGGCCTGGTTGAACTTCATTAGGTTCACATGGGCCCATCTCTCAAGCCTGCCCAGGTCCCTCTGCATGGCATCCCTTCCCTCCAGAAGGCTACATACACCCTTGACTTTTCTGTCATCAAGCAATTTAAGCAGTCACTCCGGATTGTAGAGGCAGAGGTAATTGGGAAGAGAAAAAGATCCCGCAGGAATCTTGCCTGGGTCAGTTCCACATAGCATAAGTTCTCCTGCAGGAGAGTGGACACTGTCTCCCTGACAGTCACACAGGTGGTAATAAAGTTTAATCATAATGTGGAACAAGGTATAAGAAGAAATTGATTGCCTTATGAGTATGTTAATCATAACTCCCAGGCATTTCATTCAAGATCAAAGCTCAGCAGCTGTATAAATTAGGTGTAATTTAGGTGTAAATTAGGAAAAGAGGAGAATTTGGTTACTAACCTTGAATCTACTGTCCTTAATCAAACAGAGATTTACATAACAGCAACACACTATATTTTTTTGAAGACTGTCACAAAAATCAATATTTTAAAGCCCATGCACAGCCTGTTCATAAGATATTCTGCCAATCATGCAGGAAAGTTCAAGCATCCTCTGTAGATCAGATCAGGTTTACCAAAGGCTGACCATTCATTTTCCTTTATAAAACAAATTTATGCTCTACAGCTGCCTGGAAGCAACTTCCTGGGTCATCAGCTTAGTCACTTGCTCGCATGAAGTGCTCACTTCATTGTGAAATCCCTTTGTCTCCAGACTGTCCCTAAAAACAAAAATATATTTCCCCTCTGTTCTTCTCTCCCTACCTTGCTCTGATGAAAAGTTTATTCCACAAACTGACCACCCAGATTTACACCAGACTTGTCTATAGCTGGTAGCAAGCAGAGAAGGATTGTATATAACAGAGATAGTTAGGCTTTAGAGCACAAAGAGCTAAGTCGTTGGCGATTAGGACCCTTCAGATTTGGGTAACCCCACAGATTGCTCAGAGAAGCTGTGGCTGCCCCATCCCTGGAGGGATTCAAGGCCAGGCTGGATGGGGCTTGCAGCAACCTGCTCTAGTGGGAGGTGTCCCTGCCCATGGCAAGGGGTTGAACTGGATGATCTTGAAAGTCCCTTCCAACCCAAACCATTCTACTATTCTATGAGATAAGACAGCCTAACTGTTGTGTATGAAATAGCTGTGAAAGTGATGAAAATCCTTCTCTTGCTTCTACCTCTCATGGTATCTTTGTGAAGATCACTGGACAGATGAGATGCAGCATCCAGTTTTTTGTTACAGCAGTAGGGCACAGTTTGTTGAAGTCTCCCAGGAATCCCTGACTTAGTTTCCCAGGAGTGATCAGTAGCGTGTTCCAGAGAAAATCTTCTTATCTTCTCCTGGCTAGCTAGCATCAAGCTGAGGAGCAGATGGTATGATCCTTTAGATAAATGGAGATAGATGGGCTGAGGGGAATTAGACTGTTTGGATCTATTTATCTGATAAGAAATAAAGCCTTGAGCTGGCATCGCCTTTTCCTGAGGTGGGAGTGGGGGCAGCAGATGTGAAGATGAGCAGGTGAGACAACATGATCAGAAGGCACCTGGTGCTGAGATGTACATCTTTTTTACAACAAGCTTGTAAGATGCTAGCCAGCTGCCTAGCTGAAGTTAGCACTTTCTTGACGTCTAGCTATCAAAGCAGGAAGCTAGGTAAGACTGGGTGATGCTGACAGAAGAGAGAGAAGTCTTCTGTTGGAGTACCTTTCCAGGGATTATCCACTAACAGGGTTTTGTTAATCTTTTTTTGGATTCTTGCCTGTAGCCATGGCAACTGAGAAATCACCGCTTTCTCCTGTGGCCAGGCAAAATTCTGTTTGCTCTTTGTAAATAGAGGTCTGGCAACAGCCTTTATGATTTGATTATTTCAGTTCCTACTGAAAAAGCTCCAGTGAATAAAGAAGTAGCAGTCTGGTTGATGTATTCCCATCATCATCATCTTAACTCTCTGAAGCACCTGTTCAAGATGTCTTCAGAGACCTCTGCTGAACTGGCCCTTAGCACCCATTCTAGGTATTTGAGAGGTTCCTCAGGCAGTTTCCATCTCTGTGTCCTGGTGAAGGGGCTCAGACATTGGAGGCTGCATGATAGACATAACTCTTTGGAGCTGAATAGCCCTGTAGAGCATTGCACTGGCAAAGCTCTTGCCAGTCCATGAAGCCACATGTGTGTCTGAGCTTGGGACAGCTCTTTTGGAAGAAGCACCTTGCTTTTGCATTCCTATGGATTTATCTGTGCCCATGAGAAGGGTGGCTGGGAATGGGGAGGGAACCGGATCATCCTGTCCTTTTTGCTCTGAGAACTTTCCCCTTTTGCCTGCCCAGCTGGGTAAATAGAATCATAGAATCACAGAATGGTTAGAGTTGGAAGAGACCTTAAAGATCATTGAGTTCCAACCCCTCTGCCATTGGGCAGGGACACCTCCCACCAGACCAGGTTGCTCCAAGCCCCATCCAGCCTGGCCTTGAACCCCTCCAGGGATGGGGCAGCCACAGCTTCTCTGGGCAACCTCTTCCAGGGTATCAACACCTTCACAAGAGAGAATTTATTCCTAAAATCTAATCTGAATCTTCCCTCTTTCACTTTAAAAGTTCCCCCTTGTCCTATGACTCCCCTCCCTGATCAAGAGTCCCTCCCTATCTCTCCTGGAGGCCTCAAAGGGAAAGAAAATCAGGGGCAAAGGCAGTTTTCTCCCAAACGTTCTTACTCCTCTCCCATTTGTATGGAAAACTAAAACAATTAAAAAAAAAAAAGAGGGAAAAAAAAAAAGAAGGAGGAGAAAAAAAGCAGTTGTCTTCTCCCCGCAGCAGGAATCACAGTGTGAACAGCCACTGAGTGACAGAGTAAGAGTAGGAGGTTGGGCTTAGCTGCCTTTATTCCTCAGTGCATGTGGCTCACAACAAAGGCCATATGCCCTGATCCTAGACATCTTTAGTCTTTCAAGCAGTCTTCAGTATGCAAGTAGCTCTATTAAGCGTTATTAATTATTACGGCATATGGCTGTAAAGTTAAAAATTAGAAAAGTCTTATTGGTTCCTTTAATTAAAATAGCTATACAGATAACCTCTTAGACAATGTTTGTAGACAAGGAAAAAAAGATTAATTAATAGTCTTTTTTGGTGGGTGAGTTATTTGCAAGGCACTCCTGATTTCTGCACAAGCACTCATTTTTCATAGAGATTGGGAAAAAAAAAAGTTTAGAATAATACTTGTCAAACTATGAGGTGAATCTGTGAATTGCTCATTTTGACCATTCACTATCAATGACACGCAATTTGTCCCATGAAATATTTTCTGCTATCTCAATGGGTGAGATAGTTTTATAGAAGAAAAACAGCTGAGGAAGGCTAGGACAGGTTTGTGAATGCCACCAAGTGAACTGCTGTTCAACAAAAGACATGAGACAGATTCTGCTCCTATTACTCTCCTATTTCTAAGGGACTATTCAACATAAGATTGATCAAGTTGTCAGTTACAAATGACATCAAACAAAAACCTGTGTGGCTTATTGATGAGTTTATTTGCAATGCTGTGTTTTCTGTTCTTTGCTTTTGCTGAAAACCAAAGCATATTGAATTTGCTTGACATAATGAAGCTGAGTCTTTATCTGCCATATTCTGGTATTAAGCAATTTTATATACATTTACAAATAAAACTCTAAGGTATAGTTCATTTCTCATTTTTCCTCCTCAAAAATGGCAGAAGTCTGCATGCTTCTTTGAATTAATCTATACCACTAAGAACAGAAATGTCTGATGGGATCTTTTCCATTAAAAAAAAAAGATAGTATCTAAAGAAGCAAACCCTTGATGCAGAAAAAGTGTATTATTCCATATATATACACATTTTGGCACAGGCAGCCCAATTGATTATCAAAATCAGTTGTTTGAAATATTAATCTTATTAGTAAAAGTAAAGGAAACTCGATTACTTCTTATCCTTGCCCTTGAAGAAAACCACTTACTCTAATAAAAGAAGACAGAGACCTGAAGAATTCAGTAGAAGCAAATGATAATAAAAGCAAGCCCTATTTTGAAACGTGCCCCAAATTTTGGAAAGAAAATACAGCTGGGCCCTCTTCAGTCTAGTCTGTTAACTAACCTCATCAGGTTGAAATCCAGCTCTTTCCTATAAGCACCAGGCTTTTGTAGTGTTTTCTCGACCCACAGCCAGCCCCAGCTCACTAAGTGCTTGCATATGCATAAACAGAACAAGGCATCCTTCCCCTGTCTGCCCCCTGAAAGCCTCAAACCCCCAAGTAAAGGGGAACCTTTTAAGCAGGCTTTTAATTAGCACCCATTGTTCCTTGGCTGGCAGGACAGGCAGAAAGGCTCAGTGATTTGAAAACTGCCATCACAGTGGGAAATCTAACTTTGCAATTGAATCAATCTGCGAACACCACAGGACTCACTGAAAATAATAAAAAAAAAAAAAAAAAGAAAAAAGAAAAAAAGAGGGAGTAGATCAGGGCATTAATTATAGTGGTATACTCATACTACCACGTCTAAGGATCTGTGAGCATTTCTCTCGTATATTTTTAAGAGGAAAATAGAATCATATAAATCCACTAGAGAATGAGACCTGGTCATACAAGTCTAAACATAAAAGTGAAATTCAGCATTAAGTCTACCACTTGATCTTTAACTTGCAGCATCTGTACTACAGATGGTTCTTTCTGAACACGCCTGAAATGGCTAACTGGGAAAAAAGGGATTTCAGGAGGAAGATATTCTTTGGCTCTAGTAGGCTTGGTATATAATAAGCAGGGGTTTAAGTTTAGCAGAAATTCCTCCGCCTTCAGTAGAGATGTGCATGTGTGGTGATGCATGACATGATGCAGCTGCTTCCAGAAAAGCAGGCTGCAAACTTGGATACCTCAGATAAGAACTTGTACTGGAGGAGATCTTTTCAAATTCGAACAGGTAAAACCCGACTGATTTTTTGGTGGTTTCTGCAGCAGCCTAGGCAGGGCTAGTCCCAGGTCATTCTGGCTACCCTTGTGGCAAGCACAGGGCTTCTCACTGCCTTTTCAGGGACCAAAGAGAAGTACGTCTTTTACTCTGACTTAAAACAAAAAGATGGAAAATAAGCAAGACGAGTGAAAGCAAACTATACTTAAGCTTATTTTTCAGTATTCTCTATTTTCTAGCCACACAGAACAAGCAAAGATTTCTATCTAAAGAGAATGTAGGAACGCATGACATGAAATAACATCTCACCTTGTTATGGTTGTTTTTGAAAGATTTATTCTGCATGTTTGTTTTATTTCTTTGCTCTGTTTTAGGAATGAGAGGTTTTCCATTTCATATGATAGGTGCACCGCAAACAGTACTGTTTTCAGGATAATGGTCACTCTAAGACAGAGACAAGAGTGCACTCCAAACAAATACCTTTAAGTTAAACTTTGGAGTAAATAAAATAATTGTAAATACTAAATAAGAAAAGGTAGGAAATAAATAAATGTTGTTCAAATATCTATTTTGTGTTAATTTAATCAGTCAGTTCTATGAAGAATTGTATCTACTTTCAGTGCCAAAAAATACAATAAGGTTTTCTTATCAGCACAGGTTTTCTTACTGACAGCAGCTGAGATTCCCTGACATCAAGACGGGGGAGCAGTGAAAAGGCCCACTCTGAGGAACAGATATATTTATGGACCCTTTTCAGCTGACTAGAATCAAAATATGGATGTAGCCAGGAGCAATTTGGGAGCTACGTGCAAAGCAAACCCCCTGCTGATTTGAAGAACGCTCTTTTAATTGCATGCTAAATATATCTTAAAAGTCCATGAGAAGCTGAGAAGTATCAAGAGTAAAATGGTCTAAGTAAAAATATAGACAGTAAAATTAGCTTTTTTTCCCCCTCCATTCCTCTCTTCTTGTTCAATGCACGGGATGGGCAGAGTTCAAATAATGAGCAGCTACACAATATTTGTGCCTGCAGGTCTTATTTACTATACACAATTCATATCCTGCTCTAAAGACAGAGTTATTAAATTCCCCAAGAACTTTTGCATGGCTCTACTCACAATGTTGTATCTAAATGCTTTGTGAAGAAAATGAGTTTATTTTTACAACATGTTTCTGAGGACAGGGACACATTGCAAGAGGCAAGTGTTATCATCGTTTCATGGAGGGGAAACTTAAGTCAAAAGGCCAAAAGCATTTTGGGCATGTAATTTAAAGACCAGAAATTTTTGAGAGTACTTCACATTAAGGAGAGCTTAATCTATTTGAAGCATGAATAACTTTGTTTACTTCAGCTCCAAGAATGAGTATATTTTCCTCTGCCCACATCACTCCAGAAAGACATGCCCAAAAAGAATGACCATCTGAAAAAAGCCAGCTTGATTGAATGGACACAAATCACAAACCAAACTAAAATTAACAAGAAGGTTCTTTCCATTACTACCCCATTTTCCCTTACCAAACAGAGGAGTCCCACAAACAGCAGTGTCTTTGTCAAATAGCTCTGATTATTTCTCAGAAAAGGTCTAGTTTTACTATATATTCATGATCACAGAATCATAGAATGGTTTGGGTTGGAAAGGACCTTAAAAATCACAGAATATTCATGGTTGGAAGGGATCTTTGAGATCGAGTCCAGCCACAAATCATCCAGTTCCAACTCCCTTCCATGGGCAGGGACACCTCCCACCAGATCAGGTTGCTCCAAGCCCCATCCAGCCTGGCTTTGAACCCCTCCAGGGATGGGGCAGCCACAGCTTCTCTGGGAAACCTCTTCCAGGGTCTCACCACCCTCACAGAAAATAATTTCTTCCTGAGATCTAATCTAAATCTCCCCTCTTTCTGTTTAACACCACTACCCTTTGTCCTATCACTCCCTGACCAAGAGTTTCTTCCCATCTCTCCTGGAGTCCTTTTTAGGCTGAAATAGACTGAAAGGGTCTATTAGGTCTCCCTGAAGCCTTCTCTTCTCCAGGCTGAACAACCCCAACTCTCTCAGCTTGTCCTCACAGCAGAAGGGCTCCAGCCCTCTGAGCATCTTCATAGCCCTCCTGTGGACCCACTCCAACAGGCCCGTGTCCTTCCTGTGCTATGGAAGGATGATGTCCTGTGGGATAACAGCAAAGTCAGGATCATCTGGATGCCTTCAAAGTTAAGCATGTACCTTTCAGTTGGCAACCAAGCTCCTGCATAGTCGAGGAAAAGAGGTAAGTGTCTTCAAAGAGCAATCCTTAACAGCTCAATGGGGTGAATGGCTAGTGTTAATGTGACTCCGTCGGGATGCCCCTATGAGCCCATTGAAGAGGAGGAAGATGGGATTGTATTGGCCAGTTTCCAAGGAATGATGCACCAGAGAAAAAAGTTTTGCAGGAGAATCACCTTCGGCGTTTTTCAGCTTTCTTTGCTTAGCTTTGCAACATTATATTCTTCCAAGCGAGTATTTAAAAAAAGAAAATACCTTGGGAATTTACTCACGAAACTCTTGATTGAAAATAGAAGGCTTGCCTTCTGTTCTCATATCGAAACCTCTGCTTGACATCCCCAGAGCTGAAAGGCTTACTGCCATCGCAATAACTTCTGATACTTGGGGGGAATGGAAAACTGTTTTCTGCTATGGGATCCGCACAAGCTGGACCACATCCAGCACGGGCAGCTGAGTGTAAGAGCTGTGTCCTGCCTGCAAACAAGCGAGGCTCTGAAGCACTAGGAAATTTTCTTATCCTCACAAAAAAGGAGTGCAGGGGCACGCACAGACCTCTGTCTCTTCCCCACCATCTTATCTACCCTGTGTCCCAGTCAGTCCCACTGACCTTAGGTCCAAATCCCCATCCCATCCCAGTTCCTCTTGCAGTGTTATTTTCCAGTCAATCCCTTTAATCCTCTATAATTCTTATTGCCATCTCTTTCTAGTTTTCCCATTGCTGTTCAGCTATACGAGCCTTGTTTCTTTCTCATTCAACTACAACACCTTTTTTTTCCACGTTGCCAGGACCTGGCAGGAAATCCTTAAGGACATGGTTAAAAGGATTTGATGGTCTGAACAGCCCAAAACAGTCTATTTCAATTACACGTCCAACTCAAATTTAAAAATATTCTTTGGAAACAGACTTGCCAAAAAGCTGCATAGTTTCTACTGTATTCAAACTACAATTTAAGAAGCTTTAAAAATGAGGCAGCTTTGGGTAACAGAATAGCAGAGCCCTTTTCTGACTGAAAAGGGCAAGCCTGAGTCACTCCCACCTTGTGTCAGAAATGCATATTTTTTTGCATTATACAGGTTGGGACCATTTTGTACGGAGGGGTGTTTACCCCAGAACACCCTATATGAAAAGTATAATTGTTTTAGCAAACTAGAAAACTTTTAGCTGACAAGCAACCCCTTCTTTGATGTTTGATGGCTGGGACTTTGCTTTAGAAAACGGGACATATACGTTAAAATCCTCTGGAGGATCAGAAAATTGATTCCAGCTTTGCAGTAGGCTCTCTGGGAAAAAAATGGGAAGTTACCAACCTTTCACTTCCTTAAAATTCCCCTGCATTAACTTCAATTTTCTTGAAAGCTTTCCCCAATTAAATGTTAAGAGAAAAAAAAAAAAAAAAGGAAAAAGTAAAAAAAAAGGCATTTTGGGGTTACCTTCAGCTCAAACCCCAAAGGTCTTTCCTTTTCTTTTTCCCCTCTTCCCAGGCAATTTGACTCTTGGGGGTCCCCTGTGATTGCTCACAGGAGGTGACATTTGGCTGCAAACCTGGTTCATGTGGGACAAAAGGGACTTGAACAGCAGTTCCAGTGAACCTGTTTTGGGAAATGGATTCTAACTCAATACCTGAGAACCTTGAAAAAAAGAAGGGTAGAGACAATTTTATAAAAAACAAATGCTTCAGGCACAAAAAAAAGTGTGAAAAACCTATTTTTCATAGAAAAGCAGTACCAATGGAAAGTGTTTGAACAATCCTAATAATACCTAGTAAAATATGCTTTAAAATTGACTTTGACTTTTCATGCCTTACTCAAAAAAGCACCTCTTTTCTTTTTGTCTTATTTTTAATTAAATAGTATTTTTCTACCACATTGTCCAAAGGTAGAGGAAATCACAATACCCCTACCTTTCCTTTGGGAGAAAAATTGCTAAGGAGTTTTTCATCCTTAGCTCTCTTTTACTGCAGATGGCAACACGTGGTTTTACAAGTCAAGGTCACATTTTGCTAGTTGTCATGGTGAATGAAAACACATGGGAAATCGGGCATATAGCATTTAGTTTGGCTTTCTGGGAAAAGTAACATATAAGAAAGCCCGTCATGAACAGACTGTGTCTAACCCACCTCTGGTACCTTCAACAGTCATCTTTTTGGCATTCACATTTAAACAGAATAATGGAGCTGCTCCTCTCCTTAGCTGTAAATCAATACCATCAGTGTGTTCCTTAAAAAAAATCATTAACAAATAGTATAAATGCCTGACCAGTCAATAGGCAGATTTCCATTTCAATTGTCCACGTAAAGAAAAGAAACTCTTTTTGTAACGTATTCAGAACAAGTTCTGGTGGTGCATTGCAACAATTTTCAAGATAAATATTTCAAAAGACATAACTGACTCAGTGCTAAATGTTTTCTGGGATAAATAGCCCTCGTTTATGTATCAATGAGCTCTTAATGACTATTTTTTCCAAAGCAGGAAGGGAAAGAAGCTGAAAAAATTATGGAAAATACAATTTCAAATCAAATCTTTCTTTTTTTTTTTTTTTTTTTTTTCCTAAGTATCTTGAAAGGGTATCTGAGAAAAAGCTTTCTTAGCAAAGTAGCTAAACTACTGTAAATTAGGTTGCCCAAGAGAAACTCTTCTGGTAACTGCCTGCTCTAAGTACAAATTAAAAAGCTGGCCTGGAGAGCACAGGAGAAGCACTAAGGAAAGGGCAGTGATAGGCATCAGCTGAAGAAAGACCAATATACAGTTGCTGTTTGAGCTTTCTCTAGAGTCTAAAAACCTTTTGAAGCCATCTTAAACTGGAAAGCAGGACAGTCTGAATTTTCACTAGGAAAGTGGAGAAAAAGAACAAGTTGTTGAAAAAGAGAAAAAAAAAGACAGAAGACTGCAATTTTTATAGAGCTGTGCCGCAGTTCACAATAAAATCCTTTCAAATCAGGATATTTTGAGTGGAAATGATGTAATCTAGCACTTTTGATTGCCAAAGCAAGCTCCTAATACCTTCTCTAAATCCAGTTTGGAATCACACCAGGCACTTGGATGTGCTGTGACCTGGATAAGAATACTACCAGCTCTTCCCTCTGCACTAGCCCATCCCTGTGGCAATGATTATACACATTCCCATGGAAGCCTGGCACTGATGTCACCCCACGGCTTGCCCTTGTTTTAAAGGGGGAGTAGGACAAGGAGATAAAGATTAACATTTCTTCGCTCTTAGGTAATGGAAGGAAAATTGAACCAGAAAAAAATAATTTAACCCATAAATCTAACACTTGAGTAGCTACTTCAGGTTATATGGCCGTCTTGCCCAACCAGCTTGAGTCAGAAGGGTTCCCCCTCACTGCCATGTTCTTCTCCCATATCCTCCAACTTTCCCTCTGTCCCCAGGAAGGAGTACATTCCAGCTTTACCAGCAAGGTGTTTCCTTCCAGTTCCCTTTTGCACTTCGGTTTTGTCCCCTGCAGTTTAAAGAACACTGACTTAAGAGATAATCTGACATGATATCTAAGCAGGGGGCATAGGGTTAGAGATAAAGAGACCCTGATTACTGTAAGCACTTCTTAAAAAAAATATATCTCAGTATTCCTGGATGGAGCAACACAGGGAATGAAGAGAGAAAGCGGAATAGAAAAGCAAATACCAAACTGCAGTTTATGACAGGACTGACTCAGAAAATACTACTTTCTAAGATAGGCTTACAATTATGTACCTAGCTCAGTACTTTTATGTAGAAGTGATGAATCTCATGTTTGCTCCTGGTTGCAAGGAATGCCATGGCTGCCCCATGGCTGTGCAAGAGAAATAACAAAGCTGAAGTTCACATGAATTCACTGAGTGTGCAGGTGGACGGTGCAAAGAATGACTGGGTTTAAATGATAACATCTAGTGACCCCAGAGTCCCATAAGCTGAAAAAGGAAAAGAGTGAGAACAAGGGTATCTAACAAGAGTGGCAAATTCCTTATTAATGTGTGCAGACAGCCCCACGTGCAGCAGTGACTTCGGCACTCCGCTTTCTGACAGCTCATGCCAGAGCTTTTTTGTAATGTTAAAAGGTTAAGTAGCAAAGAGGAAGAAGAAGGGAGCCAAGCAGACTATTATAATAATTCATATAAGCCTTGTAATGCTTTCTGTCCTGTGCTGTTCATAAATCACAAAGGAAGAAAGTTTGTCATATTGTCCTGTGTTATATGATGGCTCTGAATAGATAGGTAAGTCCAAAGGATAGTCCAGTGGCTGCTACTAAAACAGCTACATACACCTTCTACTTTGAGGGACACTGGACATACCAAGAATCAGGGTCAGGATGTCTCAGGATCCTTTATCTTGTGCCTAATACATGTAACATTGCATAGCTACCTAGTTATTTCAGTATTACAGAAAGTGTAGGGGAAAAGTCCTATAGGCAAAGACTAAAAGAACAATTAATTTATTCTAAGATGTAAAAATCACACTGTATTTTTATTATGTTGAAATAACAACAGAGCAGAGACAGAGAAATCATTACAACTTTGCCCGCATGGTCTTCAGGCAAAGGCTCAGAATCTCCAAGGAGAACATGCTTCAGGTGTTTAAGCGTGACAAGAAGACATAGCCCCGGTATTAATTGCATCTCAGCAGTGACTGCTTCTTCCAGTTTAGTTAAGCCTCATTAACGAAATCCCAACTCTACTTTGGATGCTAATAAAGGATGTGGTATAGCTGTCAGACAGTAATTCTTCCTCCTTGGAATCAATACAGCCTAAATTGCCCAATGCTGGGGCTCTGGCACAAGGGGAAGGAGTTTGCAGGTGAAGCGTGAGACCAATGCACAACTTTTCATCTTTCACCCTAGCAATGCTATTTCTAGATTGTATTTTGAAGTACAGGTCAGGGAAGGTATCTGGAAATACCATGGTAAGAAAAAAAGGAAGAGAATTTTTGTTGAAGATGCAGCTGAGACAAAGAGTTTGTGGAGGAGATGAGAAGATGGGGATAATACGAGCAATGAATCAGAGAGTCTGGGTCAGGGAACACATCTCACAGAGGAGCATTGGGGAAAAGGATGCAGAAGAAGCAGCAGAAGTACTGGGATTAAATATGAGGCTAAAGGAATCAAAGTATGTAACTTGCTTGTTCCTAAAATGAAAGGAATTGACAAATACAAAGTATTGCAGACAAAATTTGCACACAACACAAATGTTGAGATGTACTAATAGAGCATTTGTACAAAGTGATCTCAACTGCTGGATAAGACAATTTTTTCAAAAGAGAAAAAGATTGATATGAGTTTGGCTATTGCAGACTTAGAAACCTAGGGCATGCATTAAAATGGCATTTTGAAATTTCTTTATAGTATCTTGAAAAGCAACCTTTATGAAATGATCAATGTAGGCAAGCAATAGAACATAAGCTTCCCCTGCTATGCTCTGGCCAATGGGCTGATAGAGTCCGTGGATGTATAAATGTAGGGAAAATGTGTGATGACTTCATTTTTCTCTACAGCAAAGATGAGTTCATTAGAAAGGCAGATATGTTGGAAAAACTGGAGCTTTTAAAAATAGAGTCACAGACTTTTTCAAGCGTCCCTACTAGGAGAGACTTAAAAACTTCGACAGGTTTAGTTCATTAAAAAGAAAATTGAGAGTCACTTGACTACAGTGCATAAGTACACTTATGAGAAGAAAATAGGGGGCCAAGAAGGTATGATAAAGGTTGAAAGCTGAAACTCGACATATAAATATGAGAAATTATGCATTTTGGGTTTTCATACAGAATGAATGATCAATTTCTGAAACAAGAGATGTTTTAGAAACTTTTCTTCTTTGAAATCTTCATGTCAAAACTGGGTATTATTCTAAGTGGTATGATTTTGACTTATGGGTGTTATGGGCTAAGAACAAAGAAGATATGCTATTTTCACAGACGAACCAAAACACAGTACACTTAGCCAAAGCTGAAAAACTGGGGAAAATGGCATTTCAATTTTAGTTGTTCTTTCTATTTTTAAAACTTAAGGATTTGACCCAAAGCTATAAAGCTTCTGTCAAGCTGAATTGCATCTTTTGTTACATGTACTGCTCTACCAACATGTTTTGTCTAGCTCTATTCAGCTCAGAGCTAATGCTGTGAGATTTAATGGCTTTGATTTACAGGTTTCACAAGACAATCAAGTGATCTTGCCAGAATTTAAAGTCTATAAATCTATCAATTTATTCTTATTAACAAAAGAACTTTGCGTGCTGATGTTTATCTACTGCGGTTTAGGATCTTCTTCCTTTCCTAACAATAATCAATGAATATGTTCTTTTGTACATTTCACTTCATTAAAAAAAAAAAAATACTATCCTTATCTGCTTATCTGAACTGCTGAAAAAGCATATCCTTTCATGCACAAACCATTCCATGATTTTGAAAATAAAGCTTTATGGTTAAATCAGCATCCCATGGTCTGCTCCTGATGATTCCCTGTCTTCCCCAAAAGGGACACGAATTATGGTAGCGTGCATGAGTCTTTTGATGGCACTGCATCCTTTGAAGCAAAAGTGGTGGACAAAAGCATCAGCAGAGTCGTGGGTACCCTGGCAGCAAATACTGATGATTCTCATGAGAAATTTTCTTAGGAACCTGAAAAGCAACAGGAAGAATTTGAAAGTTGGGGGGGTTGGGGGGTGATGTTAAGCACTTGGCAAAGTTCTCTTTTTATCCTTAAATTCTGCTCCTCAAGACACCCCTCTGTGAGACAATGCAGGCGTCAGACTTTGCTGTCTGTTATTGGAAAACGGGGCTGCCTAATCTGTAGAGGCAGAAGACAGAGCAGAGTCGCGGAGTTTCTATGGAGATGGGAATTGGTGAAGAAGTGCGTTTTCTCCCAATTCATCCAAGTCTTCCTGATCTTATAAGGGGCTATTTATCTCTCTTTGAAGAAATGATGACGTCTTTGGGAGCAATTGCAAAAGCAAGGTTATGTTTGGCCTCAAATGAGGGGATCTGGTGTATTTTTACCAGGTCCAGTGTTTCAATGTGTAATTCACAACTGTTCTTGATTCTTAGACCTGACAGTATTTGCCAAATATAGATAAGCTGCTAGGCTGGCTTTGACACTCAGTAAGGGGTAATAGTGAATAAGAAGCATTTCTTGAGTAACAGTAATCTCATTAACACTAACAATTGTACAACACTCAAGCTCTCTGCAGAGCGAGCCTGTCAGACACCACTGGGTGTTTGACAAGCACCCATCGATGGCAAAACCATCTGAGTTACTAACTCGGAGACATAACCAGGCAAAGTAGAGGTGCTCTACACGATCATTTGTACACCTGAGAGAGATACCTGGAAAATTTGAATTAAATTTCCTCACTTTCAGCGTTACTCAAATCTGGTTTATCTCCCTGTCTCTGCCTCTTCCAGTGAAGTTTTTTTAGAAGGTGAAATTTATAACCGGAGAAGGAAATTGTTTGCAGGAAGACAGAGACACAAAGCCGTATTTTTCTTTTTAAAGCCACTTGCTTGGCTGCTGTTACTTTGCATGGGTTTGAGGCTGCTCCCTTATCTACACATGTATCTTTTGAGAGGCTAAAGGACTGGGGAGAGGAGTTAAAACATACCTTGATGGAGCCATCAAAGAGAAATATGTATCTGGCTTCAATTTAGTTCAGCTCAGGGACATAATATATGTGGTGGGTGACACTCATTTCCAAGGGCTTGTAAAGAAATATGTTTCCCAATTTGTATTCTTATGTAAAAGAAAAGATTTTCTTTTCAAATCTGTAAAGACCAGATGTTTCTTCAGGATTTGTAGCAGGAGGCGGGAGAGGTTGAAGGCAGCCCTTTGCCTTCCTCCCTCCCCCCCTGCCTCCACTCTCCCTCATCAGCAGTGGTGCATCGTGGTGGTACGTGAGGTTGACCAGTTCCCCATCCTCCCCCGGAGAGCACCGTCACCGACCCGGGCACCCACAGGCTCTTTGATTAGCACTCTCAGCTTCGGGAGCACGTTTTGATGCACATTTGAATCTCAGCTTGATTTATCGAATAAAATAGGCTTTCTTAGAAGAAAACGTGAAAGCCCCAGGGGGGAAGGAGGAAGGAGAGGGGAGGAAGCCCACGGAATTGCAAATCCTGGTCCATTGCTCTGAAAACTCACACGGGAGCTCAGGGAAGGTAAAGGACTGTCACATAAAACAAGTTCCTCAAAACCCAGAAGGACCAAGGGGTAGGAATTTTGTTAAAACCATGTAAATCTTGAGGACAGGAATATGTATGTGTGTGTGTATATCTATATATTTATCTATCTCACAGTGACAGATAACCCTGAACACAGTCGGTTTTTTTGAGCTTATTCTTAACTTACAGATCCCCTTTGGTTGTAACTTTTTGAAGTTTTTGTTTCAAGTCTGATAGAAGCAGGGTTGTAAAATCAGTGGTTAGATAATACAAAATAATCCACATATATTTCAAGGAATATAATTTCCTAATTTCCTTCAGTGTTCAGAAATAAAATAATTATTGGGTATTCAGCTCATGCCAATTGTAACTAATGCTTTTTAGTTAAACAAATTATTTTTTTAATGTAGAGAAGCTTTTATGTACTCAGGCATTTACAAAACCAGAAAGGAAACAGAGAATACGGCCTAGTGATCTTACTATTAGTTCACAAGTTTGGAAGATATTATTTGCAGTGTAATATTCAGTCTGTTTTGTAATGTATATAATAAATAATTATTTTAATGTATTTTTGTATTAATGTATTTTGTATAATGTATTTAATGTAATGTATATAATAAATAATAAAATTATTATTTACTTAATAAAAGATTTTTGGGTTTGGATCTACATATCTCAGATTTTCAGAATTGTTTGAAACGATTTTGAAGTTTTCCTAAATTAGATTGCTACCTTTCTTTTCTTTTTAGTAAATCAGAGATATTTCAACTACAGTTATATAGTAATTCGTTTGCCAGATCGATTTTCCCTTCAGCAGGTTAACAGGAGAAAAAAAAGTAGGCAGGACAACATGGCTTCTTGTAGATATGGACTGTAATATTTGCTCCGCACGACAGGAAAGACATTGAGAGGCTGGAGCGGGTCCAGAGAAGGGCAACGGAGCTGGTGAGGGGTCTGGAGCACAAGTCTGGTGAGGAGCGGCTGAGGGAGCTGGGGGTGTTCAGCCTGGAGAAAAGGAGGCTGAGGGGAGACCTTCTGGCTCTCTCCAACTCCCTGAATGAGGGGGTAGCCAGGGGGGGTCGGTCTCTTGTCCCAAGGAACAGGCCATGGGACAAGAGGAAACGGCCTCAAGTTGCACCAGGGAAGATTCAGATTGGAAATTAGGAAAAAATTTTTCATGGAAAGGGTTGTTGAACATTGGAACAGGCTACCCAGGGAAGTGGAGTCACCATCCCTGGAGTTATTTAAAAGCCATGTAGATGTGGTGCTGTGGGACACGGTTTAGTGGAGGTTTTGGCAGCGTTAGGTTAATGGTTTGACTTGATGATCTTAAAGGTCTTTTCCAAACTAAATTATTCTATGAGTCTATGATTTGGATCTTCCCCAACATAGTTATTGAGAGTAATATCCCAACAACTTTAAGGAACAGCACAAGGGGTTTCCTTTAAAGAAAACACAGTGTTGATGTGGTCTTCAAACACTGCTTTTGCAACCCACATGCCTCACAGTTATGGCAGCTCTCATTTGCTACCATGCTCCTGGGAAAAGGCTGAAGGAAGAGTATGTTTCATTTCCAGACCTGCTGTCTACTCCTTTGGGGGGGACTCCCATTTAAGGACAGAAAGCAGTGGAAGATGGGAAGGGAAGGGAAGCCCAGAACAGGGCAGAAGAGGGGTGTTGCAGATGACAGCTATATGATGGCTCCAAGTAATCTTGCTATCAGATGATGCCAGACCCATTTAGAATCACCCTACTTACTACAGTAGGTTTCAGTGCAGATGCAAACACATCACTGCTTTCTAGTTTTCACATGAAATGCTGAAAAAAAAAAAAAAACAACTCATGCTGGATCTCAACACAGCAGCCAAAACACATGTCACTAATCTAAATTTTTATAATCAGATTGAAGGAGCTGGAGGGCGTAATAATAATTATTACTGCCAATAATTTCTTCATGGTGTGACACTAGATAAGCCAAAGCACTAACAATTCTTCTAATCTACATGCAGAAACCATCAATAGAAAAAAAATTAAACCAGTCCAGGCTGCTTAAAGATGTATGACATGTGAAAACATACTGTAAATAAGCCAAACTCTGCTATGCACGGCTGAGTGCAGTAAATTTGACACGTCTTAACTATACGTGTAAAAATTTGTAACTAGAGCTAAATGTCATCACCTTCTGCGTTTCTGCTAAGGTGTCAGTTTTAGGAGACAGAGAGGCTCATCCTCTTGTGATGAGAAAACTCTTCGGGCAGCTGCTGTCCTTTATGACTTCCTCATCTCCACCCAGCAGGGTTCATAAGACCCAGAAGAGGACAGCAAGAAGAGTAGGTCCAATGAGGGAATACAGCTCTGGAAGTGGTGGAGGCTGGTTCCTGAGGCTCAGCGAGGTACCTCTGCTACCCATGAGCAAGAGGAGTGCTGTTTCTGGGTCTTCTTCCAGGAAGGCATCAAGGGAAACCCAGAGAGGAGAAGCTGAAAGCCTGCAGTCACATGCAGAGCAAAGCGAAAGGAACCCCAGCAGTGGATGCACACTCTGCAGCAACTTTCCACAGTTATGCCCAAGCTTTCCAGTTTCCTTCTGGTTGTCTCTTTCTTCCCTCTCCTCTTTTTTTCTGACAGATCTTTTAACAGCTTCCCCATCCAGCTGCCTTTTTGTTATTTCTCCTTGCTTTTCTGTGCCCTCACCCTCCCTTGCCTCTCCATGTGTCCTGACAATCTTTCACTCCTTCTTCTCTGTCCTTCCGAAAATGAGCAATGAGCCTTGCTGTAATCTTTCTGTCCCCTTCCCTTGTCCATTCAAACTCTTCTCTGACAGCTCTCTTGTCTGTGTAGGTAGCAAGTTCTTCAGGAGAAACAAGAAGAAGAGGTCACAAAAAAGGAAGACCCAGAAGATATCACAAAGAAGACCCTGAAGAGGTCACAAAGAAGACACAGAAGACCCAGAAGAGGTCACAAAACTGTGCTTCAAGAGCATCTGATCCACTGACACTGCGCCAGCGCTGAGAAAACAGGTGGCAGTTGGTTTGGTACAACGTTGGCTGTCCAGGACAAGATGACACTGAAGGTGGCAAGAAGCCTACCAATATAAAGCTAAATTGCTGGCATTTAAAAATCCAGTTGAATTTGCAGAATTATTTCATTCAGCGTCAGCATTTTGGCTTTGGTGCTTTTGATCCAGTAGTGGGAGCCCTGAAGCAGGTTTTATTGCGTTCTTGAATGACAGCCCAATGTTGCAGAGCACCTTAGCAAGATGAAGCTTACCTTTGCTTGCTCCTCAGGCACTATTTTATTATTAATAGTAATAGTAGTAATAATACTAATAACTACTCTGTGCATTAAGCCAACAGCCATTCATGTGGTGCCTAAGTTAGTGAAAATAACCTGGAAACTTAATTAACTTGAACCACACTCTTTGCTTCCTGGAGGGGAAGGCTTTTACCTCCAACGTGGTCCTAGAGAAGGTGGAGAAGCTTCCATGCCTGAGCTGCCTTTACCTACCAAGTGCTCTTGAGGAGAGCTGGGCCACTCTCATATGGAAACCACCCAGGCCACATCTTTATCCCAACACGCCTGGAAATTGCCAGGAGAATGAAGGTAGAAGATTGGTCCCAGTCTGGATTTGCTTCACTACCCATCAATCTGTTGATCAAAATTTCAGCATTGTTTCTTTGCAATAAGAACCGAAAGCCTATAAAATGCTCCAAATATTGTGTAACAGGAATAAACTTGATTTGGGAGCCCCAGAAGATTAGCTGGACTGGTGCTGTGCATGGAAAGCCAGCTTCTGACCAGGTGACAGAGCATCCAGCGGTTTCAGCCTGTTGGGATTTGATATTTGTTGTCTGAACACATGGCTGACCATGGAGCTTACTGTTTTCAGCGTGCCTCCTTACCTCTAGATTCCTTTCCTCCAGATCTCTGCCCAGGGTCACCTGACAGAGCTGGACCCATGTGTCCTGTGAGGTCTGCAGTGCACCTGTGAGATGCCTGGCACTTGGTCCTCCCAATCTGCAGCTGGTCCCTGATAAACAATGGCGTTAGCTACGAGACCTTGACAGAAGGACAAAGTCTCCTTTTTCCATTCAGACAATAATTCTACATGAGGGAAAAAAAAAAAAAAAGAAGAAAAAAGGTGATTGTTCACAAGGTATCTCTAAATCTATACATCTAATCTGCTGCTGTGTCAAAGATACCACATCACGTTGAAGGTAAATGGACTTAACTGTGCTCAGCCCATAAAAATCAGGCCTTTCCTGTGACTCAGAATGAGTTGTTTAACCACAGACCTCAGAATCCGTGACGGTTCAAGCACAGTCAGTTTTTATACGTCTGAGTTCTTAGACGACAGGGACTTGGCTGGGCTGTGCTGTGGGTAAAATTAATTGTAGTCCCTCGTCATCTCTGCCTTTGCCGAGGGTTAACCTCCTCTTCAGAGGGCAAAACAGCTGACTTGAGAGAATGGGCTGTGGCATAGCTGGGAGCCACAACAAATTCTTACTAACAATGGAGCTTTTTCTAGCAGATACCTGCATCTGGACTGTGGTGTTGAGTACAATGGGGTTTAATAAGTGCCATTAAAACTGGCAGACAGCCCTGCTCCTAGAGAGGGGCCATATATTCAAGAACTATGCAAAATATTACGTGGTATGCATGTGACCAAATTCTTTGTAGAGGAAAATCCCTAGGACTGTGTTAAATTAAATAGGATTATGGCTTTCACTAATCTGTATCCAGTGTGACCATACAAGGGTATTAGTTCAATAATATTTAAGGCCTTAGCTTTACAGCAGCAGTGATCAGCTGTCTAAGAGTGAAAATGTTAACTATTAAAGAGATTGCTATTTACATTGTACATTGCCTGAATTAAACATGTGACACTCACCAGCTGGCAAAGTAAGCCCAAGAAAGTTATGTGTAGGTCAAGGCACCTTTTTTTTTTTCTTCTTCTTTTTTTTTTTTTTTTTTCACTCTTTTGGAATAAGTAGAAAGAGCAAATCGTAGGATGTGACTTCTGCTCTTCCGAAGCCGTGGGTGATGCTCCCATCAGCCTCAGTGAGAGTGGAAGCAATGTGGAGGGTTGCTACCAAAACTATGATGAGAGGTGACTCCACAGCGTCCGCTGCCAAACACTGGTATTTTAACGGCTCACGCTGACAAAGCAAAAGGACAACTCTCTTTGAGCCTGTTTCTGCAGAGACACACACACACACGTGTCTAAATAAATATATAATTATATACTCAACTGGAAAAATTTAGGAATCTTTTAAAATGTAAATCTGAGTAATGCAATATGAAAACCATTCAAAACTGGAAAAGGATGGAAGCCACAGCTCAGTTTAAAAGTCATAGAAATTTTCCCCTCCGATTTTTTTTCCCTCTGATTTCAGTGAAATACAGATTTTCATTGCTTATATTGAAAGTAGTACTATTTCAGTAAATGGATGACATAATTAGACTGGTTTTCTACTAATTTTTTCACCATGTCTTATTGTTTTAAAGCTATTAAAAAGCTTAATATTACATCCTCAATTATTTTTTTTATGCATAGATATTTTTAAATAAAAGAAACCTAATAACCAGCTTTATGAAGAGAACTCTTATTGCAAGAATGGATTATATGAAAATGACACCTTTTCCATTATTGCTCTGCTCTTAAGATATTCAAAATTGTATGTTGTTAATAGGATGGGAAAATGTATTTAATACTTGAATTACCTATTCTACAGTCAGCACAGCTAAAATAAAACAATATATTTAGTGCCTTCTCACATCCCTAACATTGGAAGAAGACTACCTGAAAGCTATATTTTTTACAGAGACATGTATATAAACCCTATTGAGGATAACTGTTGTTCAAGCGTGGCAGAGCATAATGATCTGCAAATAAAGTATGATTATAGTGTGGGCTGCAGAATGATCACTCATAAGAATACGGAGCATGAGATGGAGTGGGTTGATACTTAGCTCCCTGGCTTTCAGGGCTGCCAGGACAAAATATCCTTTGTGTTTGAATGGAACAGCCACGCATTGGAGGTCAGCCAGGGACACAAGCGTAGGAGCAGCCTAGCACACTCTTCCAGTCCCCCAGACTGGGTCTGTTCTTTACGCAGTCATAGAATCATGGAATGGTTCGGGTTGGAAGAGGACTTAAAGATCATCCAGTTCCATCTCCCTGCCCTGCGCAGACACACCTTCCACCAGACCAGGTTGCTCAAAGCCCCGTCCAGCCTGGTCTTGAACCTCTCCAGGGATGGGGCAGCCACAGCTTCTCTGGGCAACCTCTTCCATGGTCTCACCACCCTCACAGCAAAGAATTTCTTCCTCAGATCTCATCTAAATCTCCCCTCTTTCATTTTAAAACCATTCTCCCTCATCCTATTGCTCTACATCAAGAGTCCTTCCCCATCTCTCTTGTAGATCTCCCCAGAGCCTTCTCTTCTCCAGGATGAACACCCCCAGTTCTCTCAGCCTCTACTCACAGCAGAGGGGCTTCAGCCCTCAGAGCAGTTACATGACCCTCTGCTGGACCTGTTCCAACAGGTCCATGTCCTTCCTGTGCTGAGGACTCCAGAGCTGGACACAGTGCTCCAGCTGGGGTCTCCCCAGAGCAGAGCAGAGGGGCAGAATCCCCCCCTCACCCTGCTGGCCACACTGCTGGGGATGCAGCCCAGAATGGGGTTGGCTTTCTGGGCTACCAGTGCACATTGCTAACAGTAGCCCCATCAATGCAGACCTAATCTATCCTGTCATACTAAAATCCCCCTGCTTGAGCAGCTGATTATGTTGTATTAACAGAAAAGACACAACACCCAAAGCAGCCTTACTCACTTGGGTGCTGCAGGCGACTTCTTCAAGGTGAAGATTTCCTGTAGTGGAGAGTGAGTTTTGATCACCTCCCTGTAACATCACCTCACTTCTAACGGCACACACAGTTAGAAGATCCTTCATGTGCAAATATCACATGACTGACTAGCTACTCTCCACATGATTCACAAGTTTACAGTGAACTTTTTATGATTAAAACCCAATTTCTTCCTTTTGTTCTTTAACTGCCTTTTATCTTATTTCTTTGTCTGAATTCATTGGTTTGTTATGCAACTGAGTGACTCAGATTAAATATCTAGGAATTTTCTTAGGGTACCCCAGCTGATTTTTTTCTGGCTCAGTCAACCAGTCAGCATTTTAAACAAAAAGGGTTAAAGAAATACAAACATGAGTTGGAATCTCACCAAATTTCCTTAGACGGTTTCTCCCAGGAACACAGTTTATCCTTCCTTAAGCTTTCCGTATGCTTTCCAGATGGATGTTTTGGGATCCCAGCTTTGTAAGCAAAACCATCCAACTGAAATAAATGTGTGTCCAGACAGGTTCTCCACCGTACCCTGGAGCGACTTGAACTCATGGCAATTCCCAAGGATCTACATAGCTTTGGCAACAGAAGGGCTCTTCTCCAGAAAATGCACAAGCTGTGTCTGCTCTTGTCTTATTTTTCATATTAAAACTCAGGGAAAATTGTAGCATAGACAGCACAATTTTGAGCTAGAAAGACTTTATGATCCCATCTACAATAACAATATCAAATAGTTAAATGCTAAACTACATTTCATTAAAATAGGAAACAGCAAGCTATTTGGAAACCCAATAAAGTTCATTTCACTACATTTTTAAACACAAAGAGTTGTTTTCCCAAGGCCTGCTGTTCCTGACTTGCACCACACAAGCATCTAAGTAAATTGCTGCACAATTGCAATGGCACAACAGTAACAGCAATATTAATGAAGGCATTTCCCAGAGCTGGTGCTGTAGGTGTGGGAAAGGGCTATGGGCCGGAGTGTCTCTCCCAGTGAGGAGATTTCCTAGATACCACAAAACCTTCATGTTGTCCTCGATTCACTGCAGTGGGTCTTAGGACAAACAAATACCACTGAGACATAAAATATTTTCTCAAGTGTCAGTCCTTCTTAAGTTCACTGAATTCAGAGGAGAGAATTTGGATGACTCCAATTGGTGTTTAGCATTGCTGTATGATCTCTAGAAATTAATTTATCGGGGGAAAGACAGCTTCTATTTTACAAAGAGAAGTAGAAAATCCTCTACCTCCATGCCCGAGAACCTTAGCAGAAGCAGAACTGCCTATTTATATTAAAAAAAGATTATCCTTCTATCAACTCATTTGCAGTGTTGTCACCTGAACCAGAGTAGGGTACAGGTTATTACTGCAAGCCTCTTTGTAATTGTTTTTATACACTGAGCATGTCACAAAGGAATACCTCTGGGTTTTGGCTTAATTTTTTTTATCTATAGCAGTTTTCTCTGAAATACCAAGAGAACAAAGGAAAAAAAAAAGAAGAAAAGAGCTTGAGATGTCTCTGCAATCTCCATCCCATGTGTCAAAGCCAGCCTTAAAGACATGGTGCTAGTTTGTAACTACCTTGGGATATGGGAAAAATGGCATACAGTGGTATGTACAAACTTATACCCTTAAATGGTAAGAACAGTCCCTGCAGTGCTTTCAGCCTGGGCCAGCTTGAGTTCTCCCAGCAGTTACTGGGCAGAGCCTGGGAGCTGACACAGCGCAGAGACAGGTAGTTTGCTGGTGGTCGCTGCTCAGAAAACGATGTAATCAGGTAGAAGTGGGATACTCCATGCCAACCTTTTTGGTGCCAGAGAGCATTCCCTGTGACTTTTAAATTTACTAATGTGACTGTAAGCTGTGTGTCCTCTTTTCTCTTTTTCAAGAGAATAGGATTCAGGTTAAAAACAAGTTAAAAACAATGATAGATGTCAATATATCAACTTATACTGAGTTTTAAGGTGCTAGGGAAAAATAGGCTGGTAATCATATTGTTATAGATGCAGTTTAAAGGCTAAATTCATCCTTGTTCTAAATTCACTGACCTCTATTTGTATGTCGGATCAATAATAATAAAATATCGGCAAGTAAAATAAAATAAGCTTCTCACAACCTTTCAACAATGCTTTGTCATCCAAAAAGTTAGGTTAAAATTGAATATGTTTGAGAAAAATCAGTTCTTTTAAGATGGATAGGTATGCCAGGATCCAGCTCCCACGGCATAATATAGTTGTTTACCTCATTTGTAAAAATGCTACCATAAACTTTCCTGGTGAAAATTAATTCTCAAGACATTAAAAAAATCAATTACCAAGGATAGAGCTTTCTATCTAACGGTGTTATATACTGAAAATTCAATCTGGATCAGGAAATTATTGTGAGGGTTTCTTCTAGATTTATGTGTATACCATTTAAAGGTTTTGCAGGTAACCATCTGCTCAGTCCCACTGAAAATAATAGTACAGAACAGAATCCGTCCCTGTAAGCACCACTTGGGTGTGAAAAAGAAAACGGAGCCCACTTTTCAATCATTATATTCCTTCCCCACTCCTATATCTATCATTCATGTTAGCAGCTGTACTCCACAGAATGATAAATACCTATTATAAAACATCATTTTTCTGCATCAGATTCTTACTCTAGCTATGAATTCCCAGCTCTCTGAAGATAATTTTCCACCAAGTTGGGTGTCATGTGTGACCTAAAGAATTTGTTAAATATTCAAAGGACCAAAGCTGACTAGCAGTGATTTACAGACACAGCACTTATCATGCAAAATTACACAAAGAAACCACAGCACGAAACATGTTATTGAAACCTCATTCTTTTGCGCTGTGGCTTTGGCTTTTTGGAGATGCAGATAGAAAGCAATTCTTCGTAGCAATTCCATCAGAGCATAAACTGAAAGGATTTCAAAGGTTGCGAATTGTTTTTACTTACACTGTGAAGCAAGGTTTCATGGAGTTATCTCTACTGGTAGGACCTCTAAACCACAGCGTAGTGGCTTTTCCTCCAGTGAAACTAAACAAAGTACACCCTGTTCCAGCACAAACATGATTCAAGCAGTCGTCTGGACCTAAGGACGCGCTATCAAATTGACACACCAGGAAAATGTGAAAAAATTATCAGAGATCACAGCAAACAGCGGTATTTGTGAAACAATAAATTCTTCTCAGACAGTATTTATAAACAATCCGTTGTTGATGTGAATACTTCAGAGGTGACCTAACATTTACAGAACAGAGATATAAATACTAACTCATCTTTGTGCTACAAAGGACATCTTTTACCTATTTATCTTGCTAAAATGAACCCCTTGGCTGTTCTACATTCTCAAAAGACTATAGATTTAGAAGGGTGTGGGATAATAATACCAAGTGATTAAACACAGAAGTAAAAGGCGGAAGTTTTAGATAAACAACTTAGGAATTTTGAAATTTAGGGAGGGGATGGAAAGATAGGTTAAGCTAAAAACAAAATCGCTGTCTGAAACCCAAGCCAACTATTAGAAACACAAAGTAATCTTACTAAGTCTCTGTAACAGAAGACTGCAATCGTTCTACTAAAAGTCAATTTAAATCCACTGTAGAGGAGTCTTAGTTGGGCCTAAGAGGAAGAATAATGTACGACCATTACATTATTAAATTCTATTAGAATAGTTAATTGCCCACATTTACAGTGATTTCATTATCTCCCATTATGGCAGCTGCAGGGAGGAGAGAGCGTAGGGGAACATGTGAATTCTTGGCACTGAAATCACAGCATCTATGTTAAAGGCTTATTAAGACTGTTTAATCCCTCTCCCTGCTGATTCTGGATTGTCCCACATTGTACACTTCCTAGTGTTTTGTCTGACCCCATTTTAAATACCCCAAGCGATGGGAATGCCTTCAGTTCCCTTAGGAGATTACTTCAAGGCTAATGGCTTTCACTGCCAGGGACGCCTTTTGATATCCTGCCTACATTTGCCCTTACTTTTGATTAAGAAAGTTTCTTGCCTTCTCTTTTTTGTGTGAAAGAGACGAGATACCCCATGAATACTGGAAATTCCACCCCCTGCCCCATTGTTAGAGCTGTAGGCAGATCTCAAATGAAGGGTCTAGAGGATTTAGGGGTCTAGAGGACGTGGCAATCCCAGGCACAAATACAGGTTGGGCGGAGAACAGCTGGAAAGCAGCCCTGAGAAGAAGGACTTGCGAGTGCTTGTGGAGAAGAAGCTCAACTTGAGCTGGCAGTGCATGCTGGCAGCCCAGAGAGCCAACCATGTCCTGGGGTGCATCAAGAGAAGTGTGGCCAGCAGGTCTCAGGAGGTGATTCTACCCCTCTACTCTGCACTCGTGAGACCTCACCTGGAGCACTGTGTCCAGTTTTGGAGTCCTCAACACAGAAAGGACATGGACCTGTTGGAATGGGTCCAGCAGAGGGCCATGAGGATGATCAGAGGGGTGGAACACCCCTCCTATGAAGACAGGCTGAGAGAGCTGGGGTTGTTCAGCTTGGAGAAGAGAAATTCCGGGGAGACCTTGTAACAGCCTTTCAATATCTAAAAGGAGCCTACAGAAGAGCCGGGGAGGGACTGTTTACAAGGAAGTGCAGTGACAGGACAAGGGGCAACGGTTTTAAATTGGAAAAGGGGAGATTTAGACACCAGAAAGAAACTCTTTACAGTGAGGGTGGTGAGACACTGGAACAGGTTGCCCAGGAAAGTCGTGGATAACCCACCCCGTGTTTAAGGCCAGGCTGGATGGGGCTTTGAGCAACATGGTCTACTAGGAGGTGTCCCTGCCCAGGGCAGGGTGTTGGAACTCAATGGTCTTTAAGATCCCTTCCAACTCAATCAATTCTATGATTCTATGATTCTATGATTTCCATCGAGATAAAGCCAGGAGCAAGCTGCCAGCTGTGATAACCATCAGTGTAGTCATACTTTCTTCTCTGGCTGCTGCTGTGCCACCAGAAGCAGTTTCCATACGCAGCCCTCAGCCAGCTACTTGTCACCACCCTCTTCCTAGAGGTTAAACACACCCTCCCACTCCTGATTTTCTGGCTGAGCTATTGCCGGAATTGATGCTTAAAATGAGCCAACTTAGTCAAAGCCTGTTTATACAGTGAATTATTGCTTAACCCGTCTCTTTCTGGCTGATGTGGGATAGACAATACTCCCAGCCACATCTTATGCAGTTGGTAGGAGAGAGGGTAACCTCCAGCAAGTTGGTGGTAACCTTTGATGCCGCACAAGGGGAAATGCAAATGCACTCACATTAGCCTCCCTGTTCCTGATGTTTTGTGGAAACTGGGAGCCACTGGTGATAAGAGACAGCTACAAGGTCACCGGTGATAAGAGACTACAAGGAGACAGGCTGAACTTTCCAGATTGAAGGTGCCCGATTAAGACAGGCCTACCTGGGCTTTGCACAAATGTCACCTAGGTTGCCTTGCAAAAACAATTTATTATTTCTCTTACTTTGATAAGATTACTTCACCTGAAAACCACTTTTGGAAAAAATCCCAGTTTTGGTTCATTACAGGTACTGATCGTAACTCTGAAAAGGAGGACTCACACAGAGTTAGGTCAGATGGTCCCAGGAACCACGGCTGTACACGTTGTCCTCCCAGCAGAGCCTGACTGAGGATGGGAGAGATCAATTCCAGCCTAACAGAAGATACAGTTAGTCTCTTGACATGTTATGCTTCTGTAGAGCAGATGAATTGTATTTGGTTATTTACAAGTTTTATAAATTCTCTAGATGCTGCCAGCAAAACTACTAGGCACCTTAGGGCCTATAGAGGCCTTCCAGTACCTAAGGGAGAGATAGGGAGGGACTCTTAATAAGGGAGTGGTGGCATAGAATCATAGAATCATGTGGGGTTGGAAGGGACCTCTAGAGATCATCTAGTCCAACCCCCTGCTGGAGCAAATCTACCTGGAGCAGGTTGCACAGGAACTTGTCCAGTTGGGCTTTGAATGTCTCCAGAGAAGGAGACTCCACCACCTCTCTGGGCAGCCTCTTCCAGAGCTCTACCATTCTCACAGGAAAGAAGTTCCTCCTCATGTTTAGGTGGAA
>BJBW01000088.1:0-33838 GCA_004320125.1 Scolopax mira | reverse complement strand
TCCTCAGAGCTGCTCTCCAGCAGGTCAGTCCCCAACCTGTCCTGGTGCAGGGGGTTGTTTCTCCACAGGTTTAGCACCCTACACTTGCACTTGTTAAATTTCATTAGGTTCATTAGGGACAATGGTTTTAAACTAGAACAGAATAGGTTTAGACTAGATATTAGGAACATCAAGAAGAAGTTATTTACAATGAATGTGGTGAGAAAATGGAACAGGTTTCTCAGAGAGGTGGTGGAGGCCCCATCCCTGGAGACCTTCAAGGTCAGTCTTGATGAGGTTCTGAATAACCTGATCTCGTTAAAAATGTCCCTGCTCATTGCAGGAACATTGGACTAGATAACCCTTAAAGGTCCCTTCCAACCCAACACATTCTATGATTCTATGATTCTATGATTCTATGATTCTATGATTCTATGATTATTTCTATGATTCTACGAAATTGCTAAAAATTAAGAATCATTGTGTTTTTCACAAACATAACACACTATCCTTCTCACTGAAATCAGGACCTTTGTCTGTAAAGTATAACGATTATCAGAAAGTTGAGTATTTAGGGCTCTCTAATGCTTTACAAATAGCTGAGGATGGGGTGATAAACGCTTTTTTTTTTTTTTTTCTTCATAGGCCTGTTCTAAATTATAATGTTTTGCCAACATAGCTGTGTCAGTTCCTGGTGTGAAAAATTCACGTCCCCCAGCAGATACTTCTATGTTTGCAGAACTCCTGGTGCGGGCACAGCTCTGCCAAAAGGGGAGAGCTTATATTGGCTCCACTTTATATCACTTGGGGAGGCAGCGCGGCCGTGCCAGAAAAACTCCTTCTGTCAGCCAGAGCGGTGCATGCTGTGGGGTGCTCTGCCAGCCCCCAGCCATGGTGGGGCTGCTGGGGGGGAAGACGTGATGGGGAATGGCTTCTTCTCCCAATGTTCTCTTTTAATTAGGGCATTAATCAACATGCCAGCACTGGAGAAGCGCATCACCTGAAAGGCTGCCGCATTTATTGACATCCTCAGTCCGCGCCTAATATATCAGAGCTGCTACTTTGATGCCTGTCTTGAAACAAGAAACCATGTGCTCCTCAAATGTGTATTCTTGGAAGCCAGACAGCTAAATTATGACCTCCCTAGGTGTGTTGGCACCTTCGCTGCAGTCATATAATTTTATGCTTTCTTGTTTCCCTGCTTGGCATCCGCTAGCCTCCAGACCTCTATTTTGGAAGTATAGCTCATCCAACCTCTTCTGACTCTGTCAAAGGTATTTTTGGATTTTTCGTGATCTAAGTTTAACTGACAGGTCTTTTTATAAAAGAAAAAAAAAAAAAAAGACAGACAGAAAATTGTTACAGTAAATTCTCTGAAGTGTCCTTAATTTGTCCTTGATGCCCTTTTCACCGAAATATCACATCAACTGCCTTCACATGACTCTGGATGCTGCTCATGCCTGAAATGTATATGTACTGATCAGTATAGATACTGATTTCAGCAGTTGCTTCCAGTATCAAATGGTTCCTTCCTCTGGCTGGTGCCGTGTCTGACAGTTCTTTCCGGTGCTCTGTGACCTCCCTGTTTATGTCTAATATTCTGTCTATGTTTACCACTGAGCTGTAAAATCATGTACACTTGCTAACATTTAAGAAATGTGTATGTTGTGCTCTATACTAAGAAAATAAATAAAAAATATTCTTAATTTTTTTTTGTTTTTAAATAAGTGAATACATATTTTATTTGAATTGTCCCCAAAAGTGCAAATTAAAATTCAGTAAAGCTAGTGAGATATTTCCCATACAGTAGAAGCAATGGAAGGATTGCTTAAAGAACAGCAGAAAGGAAAACCTTCAAAGTCCTGCCATGGATGTGTTCACCCTAAATTCATTTGTATTTGTTCTTGCCCATAATTAATGATTTTGGCTCTACCTTCCATAACTGTGACAGAATGAGTTGCAATAATTCAACCTGAAAAGCAATACATCTCCATCTGGAAAATGGCAGTGATGTTTGGCCTTTAGAAGAGCAGGAGAAACATCTATCATCGTTACTATTATTACTGAATCTAAAAGTCCAACACAAATCTGGACACCACATTAAGGAACAGGAAAGCTGATACCTACAACAGGTGCTAGAACTGGCACCTGGCAAATTCCTGACAGTTCTTTTCTCTATAGAGAATATGGTACCAGTGGTTTTGAGCCATTCTCCAGGTTTATCTCTTTCCAGCTGCAGTGTTGTCTGTATGACACTGAGCACAGAAAAAAATGTAAAGGAAGACATCCTCAACCCCAAAAGCATCACTGAATCCCGTGTGTCTCAGCAACACATGTACCAACAGATCTGTACTTAGAACAGGTGGAACAGAATGTAGTTGGGGTAAGGAAAATGTGAATATAAATGGCCTTCATGGTTCTGACATGTCTGTCTCTGTCAAGCAAGAAAAACAATACTCCATTAGACATATATGGCATTAGCACTAGCTATTAGCAGGTAAAAAAATGTTTCACTAGCAGTGGCTCTACTCAGAATGAACAGAAAATGCTACCATATTTACGATCAGCTAGCCAGAAAAGCTAGATAAGACTGTTTTTCCACTCTGTAAACCACTCAGGGTTCTACTGAATAGCACGCTTAAACCAGCATGTTTATAGGCATTTAAGTAATAGCTAATTTCAAAACAAATTGTACAAACATTCTGTTAAATTAGTGAAAACAACAATTCTGTGTTAGAATTAATGCTTTCCACACTGAAAGGAAACTGGGATGAAACTTCCAGTTTCACTGTGTGTGACCTCCAACGAAAGGAGCCTGCAAGTTGTTTGAATTGTGGAAAGAAACAAGGTCACTCTCCTACTATCTTTTGACAGCCATTTCATTTCCTGAGTGTACAGCTTACTTTAAAAGTTTGCTAATAACTTAATTAATTAACAAGCTTAGACTCTGAGGCACTTACTCCTGCCAGTCTCTGTTTTACACAGATACGGCTGTATTAAATTGGCTTTGTCACAGAATCATTCCTTTTCCCCCCGTCCCTGTGGTGGACTCAACCTCAGTTTATGGGCAAACTTGGAAAGGTCATTTAAAACTGGGTGATGAGATGCCCCTCTATGTCTTAATTATTATGAGCCAAAATGCAAAAAGATATGAAAGTAGCTTAAGGATGAAGAAATCTTTTAACTTCCACAAAGGCTTCTAATGTAGAAAATGAAGGAAATGCTAAAACTCTTTTACACACAGAAGAGGTGACAGCGCAGGTGGGCCACCATCGGGGCTGCTGCATTTCAGAGGACAAGGATATTTGGAAAGAATAGCTGGGATCAGCCAATTTAGAATCATAGAATAATAGAATCATATGGGGTTGGAAGGGACCTCTGGAGATCATCTAGTCCAACCCCTCCGCTGGAGCGGGTCTACCTAGAGCAAGTTGCACAGGAACTTGTCCAGGCAGGTTTTGAATATCTCCAGAGAAGGAGACTCCACCACCTCTTTATTAACCTCTCTGCTCATACTGCCAATTATGGTGGTGTTTGTAATGTGGGCACCTGTTCAAAAAAGCACAGAACAGGGACAACTCCCTTTACACAAACTTTTCCATTTCATGAACCACATCTTAAAGGAGCCCACATCCCTTCCATCCACACTGTGGGCCACCTTCCATCCCACCAATGGCCAGCTAATAGTTCTGTAATAGCTATGGTAATTGAGTTCATGAACTCAGCTGAAAGGTAACAAAAAAATCAATAAATAAATAACATAAAGAGACAGGAATGGGAGTTTTCAACTTCTTTTATATTCTATTTACTGTCTAGAAGTGGGACAGCTGCAGCTCTCCCTGGCTGACTGGTTTCCTCTGGCTGCCAGCTCTCAGACCAGGAGATGCTCAGTGCAATAGCAACCAGCAATAGCCTCTGTCCATGGGGGACACTGAGTCACGAAAACTGGGGTAGATGTCACCTGGGTGAGGACATCAAACTGCAGCACCTGCAACAGGGTCCTGGTTCCCTGTATAACGATCAGGGAGGGTGAGCAACCTCCAGAACAAGATCTGGAAGAAAAGAGTCACACTTGGATTTGTGCGTTGTTTCCATTGACCACCGAGGAACCCAGCCACATACCTTACTTTTACCCACTTCCTTGTGCATTTGGCACAAGTCAGGTGCCTAAAATGTGGCCAGTTCTACCTATCAGCCAGTCCTGCAGACTCTGTGTCACAGGGAAAATACAACGAACCAGACAAGGCATCTTACAAAAACCAGAGACGTTCTGGGGAATTGTCCCAAGGTGAACTTGCTGTGGGGACTGAATTTGCTGCAGCTCTAGAGATTCCTGCTCTGACAAACAGGCAAACAACATGTGATTTACTGTATCTGTTGCAGTTCTAAGTTTAAAAGGTTTACTGCACCCCTAATGTTTTATCCGCTGCGAAAAAACAACAACAACAAAAAAATATTTTCCAGCAAACAGAGTGTTGAGCTGTGGCTAACTTCATAAAATATCTGTTGGTGACTTACCGGGAAAAGAAGAAATAAACAAACCAACATTAAAAAAAAAGAAAAAAAAAAGCCAGAAACATTTCATTTCCTCCACGATGAAAATTATTTCATCCAATTCTTTAAAACTCCCTGAGTGCTCCCTCTCCTTCCCATCCCCTCTCTTTTAAGCATTATTTTAAGTTCATCCTTGTAATAAGCCTTATTTTAAGATAATTTTTAGTTGGGTGATTAATAATAAGAAACTAACACCTTTGGGGCTTTTTTTGTTCATTTGTTTATGGGTTTTGCCTGGGAATTTCATTGAGAAACGTATAACAACTGCACGCTGGAACAAGCCCAATTTGGTTGCCGAGCACATGATGTCCCCAGGAGGGACCGCTGCTGCAGTGGATGTTATGGCAGAGGGACACATCCCAAGGGCTTTCCCCCAAACTGTGGGGGGTTACAAGGAAGAAGCTGGTGGACTCATTTATTGTTGGGGTTGTGGGACAGGGAGGTTGGGAGCCAGGCCAGGGAGTGTGGTGGAGAGCCAGGTGGGAGGACCATTGCAGAGCCAACAGGAGATGGAGCTGAAATGCAGCCCTGACCACAAAGTTCTGAGCAGACCAACTTCTGCTGAGGCATCTCTCACTCCTCACGGGACTTTCTGCCCCTCCACTGCAAGCCATGACTCTTCTGGGGCTCCCCCTGGTCCCTGGTGGAGTCAGGGCAGGGCAGAAAGTGCATGGCAATACTCTCAGCATCCTGCATCCCAGTGCAGAGGTGAGGTGGGCAAGGTAAAGTGACCAGCCAAGGCCCGCTGAGGAAGCCCAAAATAAGGAGAAGCTTCTCCCAAAGTAGCAAAGCCAGGCTGTGGAGAGTTCTGGTCGTCCCCTAGCAGGTTACAGAAAGGTTTCACAGGGCCATAGTCTCCCTTGACTGCCACCCTGCCCAAAGCAGCCATTCCCCATCTATGTCCCACCTGCCACCGGCACATAGAATGATAGAATCATGGGATAGCATTGGATAGAATGATTGGATCCAATGGTAGAATCATTGGATAGAATTGGATAGAATCACCATTTTCTCCTCATTACCTTTGGGAAAAAAATTTGGTAAAGTACAAACCCTACCGCCCACTAAATTCTTCATTTCAAAATCATCGGCACGGACTATACTGTTTGGTTTAGCTTCATAGAAAGTCTAAAGCCATTCTCCAGCTTCAGAAGAGAACTCCAATTAGCTCTAATCTTCACCAAGTAAACTGTACATACATTACTTCTGGGAGGTTATACCAGTGATGAAGATAGATGCTTTACTAAGAAATTCAGTGTACAGCTGCACTATAGAAGCCAGAAACATTTAGCAAATATGTTTTTACAGTTGATTTGCTTTATAAATAGCTTATAGAGCTTTTCCAATTGCAAATCTTCACCAGTCTTGACTTTTTATTTCAGCCATTGGAAGACAATATTCATTAAAAGAACCACAGCTGCTCTGCAGGCGGTCTCAACTCATTATTTATAATTAATACCCTTCTATATGCAGACATATAAAAAATCTTTTCACTTTGTCCTAGTGTTTATGGCAGTGATGTGCCAGACTGCCAGTAAATTTGAAACCTAAGGAGTTTGTTTGTAGAGTCTCCAGTGGAGATCAAAGTCACAATAGTCACTCTCAGTGAAAACTTTTGCCTGTATCAGGCTTATGGGGAGAGCTGTTGCTCTAAGTACTGAGCAATATCTTTTTCATGAAGGTTGGAGTTTTATAACAGCAAAATAAATTAATGCTGTCTAAAAATAAGAGAGAAAAATTTCCCCGTACTGGGGACCAATATACTTCAGCAAACACTGGCTGTAAAACAAAGAAATATTCTCTTTCCCCAGCTCCCCCAGACATGGTTTTCCTCTGATACCTTGGGAGGGAAGCTGAGCTACAGCTATTTCCTGACTTATAGGACTTTGGAGGGATCATTGTCCCCGAGTAAGCTAAACCTTTCTGAAGAGCAGTTATTCACATGTAGAACTCACACATGGTCATTAGCACAATATTGATGCACGACATCATTGCCTTAACGATCAGTGTTACCCTCACATGTTTAGGAGCTTGATTTTCCACTTCCATCATTCTGCCATACTTCACTGGACCTCATAATTTTTCGGAGAACATGCAGAAAAAAACCAGGGAAGTTTGAAACATGAACCAGCATGAACGTCCATCCCCATTGTGAAAGCATGATCACAGCAAGGCTTTGTAAAATATTTGGTGTGGTCAAAAAGGCACCCATTTGAAAAGGTCTGGGACACCCCCAGACTTCCTAATCTTTCTTGCTTCATCAAGAAGTTTCATCATCAATTTCTAAACCTTTTTAAAGCTGAAGGACAAGCATCTTTTAAAAGGCTTTCAGACATATTTATCTGAGTCCAATATACCTAATATAATGCTGATTAAAGCAAAAAAAGCATCATGCTTGTATGCAAAGCACATGCCCCTGGTCTGTGAAGCTCTTCCCTTCTGAAGATGTATGTACTTTCATCTTTAAGTTTTTTATCTGGAAGTTTTTGGCTAGAAGTTAATCAGATAATTGTGACAGTTTTATATTAATTTTGACCTGTTCCAAAAGCACTCCAGAGGACATCCCACACTGTTGGGTGAAAATAGCTCATATGACTTTGGGTTTGTGGTGTTTTGTTTTTTTTTTCCACCTTGACATTGACAGGTTGCTGCTGAGTATCAGTCAAGCTCCTATTCCGATTTGGCTTAGAAGAGCAAAGCCTCTTGTCTATCATGTCTGCCTCCCGACCACAGCACCTGCTGTAGTACCATCCTGTGAGCTCCACCAAATACTTCTCAGCATCACACCAGGTTGTCCCGTGACTCTGAAACATATCCCTGGTGCTGGCAGTAGGCCACGTTGCTTTTAAAACCCTCTCGCTTCTCCCAGTCCTGGAAAAAAAATGTTAAGAGCTGCAGAGTTTTCCATTTTCGCTTCAATCAACTCTGAGTCCATGCTCTCAGTCTCTATTTAAGGGAGTGTAAAATACCCCCAAGTCAATGTCCCTGACAGTTGACTCTTCTTGGATTTCAGTTGTGTCAACGGAGACGGTAGGGCTGGGCACAAGGAGGAGCTGATGAATGACTGAATGAAACAGACCTCTCCCAAGGCTGGTGGGAAAGATGTGAAATATCTTGGCACACTTTGTCCTTTCCTGCTAGTCAAAGGACACGTAGAGTTCTCTGCTGGTGTCAGCCTTTCCTTCCATAAATCTTATAAAGCCTTTCTTGAGACTCTTTTTCAGTACCAGCCCGCCCATCCTCTAACACTCATGCTGCCCAATAATCCTATGCGATGGCTGGATTTATGTGGTGCTAAAAGAGCTTATAAGCAAGGTTATCGAGTAAAAAGCACTGCTTGGTTATTTTTCAGTATGACTTTTTTTTTTTTTTTTTCCCAGAGGAACTAGTCAAACCTCCTCTATTTATTTATTACTAAATCTAAAGAATTTACTTATATGCTGTGGGCAAGCTGCTGAATATGACAGAGTCTATTGTCTACGGACACATGTAGACAGCATTTTACAATTTTACACATTTTTAAGACAAGCATTTCAGGCTGTGAATGCCTCCCCAGCCTGATGGTCAAGAAGCTGCTCTTCAACTACCCTTTCCCTACCTCCCTGTCCCAAAATGGGTTCAGGGGATTAAACAAAGTTTTAGTTATTTCTAGCTTTTAACTGTAACTATGGAGTATTTGACAGGCGAAAAGGCTGGTGGAAACACTGAATCTGTTTTTTCCAAGTGGGATTAGGGTACGTAGCTATAACATAATGAAAGACAAAATTCTTTATAAAAATGAAACAGGGTTTAAAATAGGTTTGGTGCTGGGTGAAGTTTGCACTAATTTATGATGGGAAAATGATCTGTTGCTTCATTGTAATCCTCTTTTGGGTAAATTTTGCAGATTACAGATATGACACAGTGGAATTTATAAATAAGATTAACTGATTTTATAGCTTCACCTTGTCATTTTTCCACAGAAATATCATCTAGTAGAAATCAACTACAGATGGCCAAATTTCCAGACTTTTAACAGAAGGCTGTTCATTATTTATCCTGCAATGTTACTGAAATGACCACAGGGGACAATAAGGAAAAAAAAGGCAACGTGTGGGCACATGTATGTGTGTGTGCATATGTATGTTTGCACATATATGTTTGCCATCTGTACTTTGCTGCTGTACCTTCTCTGGCCTTGGAGGATTCCTTCAGCTGCTGTGGCATAGCCAGAAGTTTACAGTAACTATTACTTTGCTGCTCCAAAATATTTTCCTTTGATTTTGGCTAGTAGTTCTATCTGTCAATAATAAGTTTTTCCCTGATTTTATCCGGGGATAAAATCTTCATGTGTCTTCGAACCTTATGACGGCCCAAGCACTTTTGTGACCTGTTTCTTCTGTCAATACCTGTTCCATCCCCTAACCTATGCTGGAACACAATCCCCTTTAGGCTCCTTCCTCTACACCCCTACTTGTCCTGAGACATTGCTACAAACAACAGGCCATGTTGGCAAATTAAAATAAGCATTTAGGGATCACTTTTTTTTTTTTTTTATGTTTTAATCATAGAATCATATGAGGTTGGAAGGCACCTCTGGAGATCATCTAGTCCAACCCCGCCAGGCGGGTTTTGAATGTCTCCAGAGAAGGAGACTCCACCACCTGGTGGCTGGCTCATGGGCATCCTGTTGGCCACCAGGACTCCCAGGTCTTTTTCCTCAGAGCTGCTCTCCAGCAGGTCAGTCCCCAACCTGTCCTGGTGCAGGGGGTTATTTCTTCCCAGGTTTAGCACCCTACACTTGCCCTTGTTAAATTTCATTAGGTTTCTCTTGGTTCATCTCTCCAGCCTTAATGATTTTTCTCCTTTTACACGCCTAGAGAATATAGTTAAATATACCCAGATCCAATCGGTATTTTACCATCATACCTCTCTGGCAGCATATTTAATCCATTTGTGATATCTGTACCTGAGTTTTGTCTCAAAACTGTTAGAGAGGCCTTTTTGGTTCAACTTGGAAAACAATCAAATGTCGACATTTTTCATCGAGAAAAAGAGAAACTGGCCAATACTGCTCTTGATTATGCAGATATGTGTTTTTTTGAGTTAGCAGTTTCAATACTTTAAAATAACTGTAGAATATCTAAAACACACAAGAAATTCATAACAAGCCCTGATACCAAGGAAATATCCATGTAGAGTAAATATTAATTTGATTGGTTCTAAGATATTCCTTGTCAAATCTAAAGCATGTTTTTGATTTATATCTTAAATAAATGCGTGTCCAAAATTAAAGGACAATGTACTGTTTAATCATCTTTGAATACCTTGTTACATTACAATCACCAGGCAACTTTCCATCTGCAGTTTTGCAAAGAGACTCCTGGCTGACCCAAAAGCTGAATGTTTTATCTTTGTTGGTCTCCAAGAGCTTAGCCAGGTAAAGCAGTGCAGCTTGAGTTACTTCATCCACAAAACTCCTTTTGAAGCCTTGCCAGCTGCCTCCCGTTGTTTTGAATGGTTTGGCAGACATTAGAGAAAAAATAAAATCTTGGCTCTGCCGCGAAATATGTCCATGTCCATCCCTTCTTTGCTGTAAGAATGCTGTCCCTGTCACTCCTGTTGAAGGGAATTGCTATCAGAGTGCTTATCAACTTGCTGTGCTGAGATTTTCCTGGTGGTATTCACCTGCACCAGGTCAAAGGAAAATCTGCTGAGTATTTTAGAAAAACATGGACTCAGTCCTCAAGGAATTTAGGAAGTACATTGCTCATTGCATCAGTGTGGATTATACCCGTATTAAATTGTAACCTCCTTTTTGTCTTGTAAACTCCCCTGCATTTTAGGACTTCCATTCTTGATTGTACAATGACATTGTGTCTAACAACTTCCATGACTGAATTTCTTCTGTTGGTCTTGTATGATCTTGATAAAATAAGAAGTGACATATTAAAGCCTTATCATAGCAACTTTTCTTTTAATGTGTTCATGAGCAACACTAATGCCAGTAGCAGGGTGAAAAAAAAAACCCTGAAAGGGGATAGGATACGGAGACCATACATATCCTTTTTGGAAATGCCACGTTCCAGCAACTATCTACTGACTACATTCCCTGCTGAGCACAGGGCTGGTCAGGGTAGGAAAGGAGGAGCGGTAATGACTGTACAGATCTCCCAGGTAATTTTTGGGGTGGAGAGTGACGAAACACCAATGTGACCTGTCAAAAAAGATGTTGCTACAGCAGTTATGAAGCATAAAAGAGAAGAGAAAGTTCATCCCTTGACATAAGTTTTTCCCTTTTAGCTTCTGTCCAAAAGTGGACTATGCGTGGGAACAAGGACAGCAGAGGCTGTCAGATACAGAGGAAAAAGGCAAAAAAGGGAATAAAAGTGTGAGTAAACAACAAAATCTACAAACAAATTTGTAAGCAAATATTTGAGCAAGTTGGGATTCTTTTTTGCATCATTTTATAAGCAAGAATCCAGGCACAAAGTTTAGTCCTAGTTTAAATTTCCAGTTCCCTAATTCTCTATTAATAGAAGTGCCTGATAAGAGACTTCAGAGTTGCAGAAAAACTTCCATATGAAGAGTGATTTAAACAGCCTGGGACTTCTTTATTTCGAAGGGAGAGAAATAGGAGAGGCTCAGTTGGAGACATTCGAAATAATGAAAGGTTAAATGAAGGCAGATAGAGCCAAGAGAGTTCCTATTTCCATGGGAGTGCATCCTTTGAATGCAAATAAAAGAAAACTCAAAATCAGTAAGACCAATTACCTTTCTAAATGGCAAAATGTCAACCACTAGACCTTGTCACTACGAGATAGTATTAGAGTAAAAAACTTGAGAGAATTCAAAAGAGAAGTAGGGATTAAAGACTTCCTGACCTAAGTGCAAAAGAATGGGAAAAACCAAGCCTACCCACTAGGAAATACAAACACGACTTGAAAAAAGACACTAAACTTCAGCCTAAATTTTTCCTAAAGCTATGTTATTTGGTAGCTTGCTATCTACCACAACGTTCTCCATTACAGACAGCATTTGACATTAGCTACAGAAACAAGGGTCTTGTTCATTGCACCCCTGCATAACCTTGTTTGTGTTGCACTTCCCAGGAAAATGAGTTAGGTTAGGTTTTGTAATTCAGAAAAGGCTTCTAAAATTTTTCGTGGAAACCAGTCATCCCATCTTTGCCCTGTGCCGGCAAGGAGATGGACAGCTATATGATATGGGAGCAGTTTTCCTGATGGTGGCTCTGTCCAGCTGTTATTTCATCCCAGTTAAATCTGATATCCTTTAAATGTGCCCATCTTCTTTCCAGTCTTTCTATTGCTCACAGGTAACTTCTCTGCTCCTAGCTGACTGCTTCTGGATTCCTTCTCCTTCCTAACCACAGCTCAAAGCAACCTTTTCTGGCATGCCTCAGTCTACAGGATTAATATTGCACTACACATTGTTTGATCTTTATTTCATCCCATATTTTAAAAACAAAAAATTTCCTGCTCTTTTACTCACTCACCCACTCAGCTACAGCAAGAAAATTTTTGTGCAAGCTCGGAATGTGAACCGCTCGCCAAATAAAACAAATTAAATATCTCGTTAATAAGTGTGGGGGTGGTGGTGTTGTGGTGCTGTTAACTATTGTTTTTTGCTAGTGTCCAAAGAAGACGTTAAAACTATCTTGGGATATCTACAAACCACCATAATGAAAAGAAAGCATGATTCCTAAGTCGTCTTCCTCAGGCGAGTAGTAAAAGAAGTAGGGAGATAAAAAAGAGGAGCAGGTCCCTACTTTGTATGGGGAGTTTTGTGTGTTTGTACACAATCACACAAGCACAAGCTAATCATAGATAAAGAAAATCACCCCCTAAAAATATCCATGAGAAACTCCTCACAGCTTCAGATGAAATGTGGACTTTGAATTCTTACTTATTATGTGTAGTCTGTGTCTAATTGCACAATAATCATGACCCCTGTTTAGCTTCAGGAACACTAAGAATTATGTTTATCATAAGAAAAGTAGTGTCTGAATCTTAGGAAATTTTTTTGTAATGTTAGAACATAAAAATGGAAAAACATTTTCAAATGGAATGGAAAATAGTGAGATAATAGTGTTTTGCAGTAATATTTATCAAGGTTTCTTTTAGCTCATCACGAGACACAACAGTGGGTAGAACCACAGAAAGTGAGGTTCAGAAAGTGTTCCAGTCAGGGAACAAGATCACAGATATTTATGAAGCTATATCATTTCCTGTTTCTCATACATAGCCACTTAATAAATCCTTGTCTCTCACTGCATAACATCACTTCGTGTAACTCCATTCTGTTTGATATCAGTGAGACAGCAATAAAAGAGTATGAGCAATCCACCCTCTGCCAGAGAAAGACTTTTCGATTGACTTATAAAAAGTACAGAAAGTTCAACAATTTCCCATTCAGAGAGTAATTTATTATCATAGAGATTTATTCTGTTCATACTATATAGTAGTAAACATATATAATCAGCAAAATATAAGTAGTAAAGGATATGTAAAAGTTCAAGTTTTTCTGAAATACCTTCTGCATTATCCCATGAAAGCTGGATCCACTGAACTCTGGAATTGTGAGCTGGCCTCAGAATGGTGTTTGGATGGCTTTGAAAACAGATCTTTCCCTCAAGGGGAAATGTTAATTAAAATACTTACTATTTATATAAATTTTTTTGCTGGCTTCAGCTAGTAGTTATGATTGGGAAGAAAATGAAAATTTAAAACGTTATCTGGAGGTATGAATCCAAGGTGAAAGCTTAAAATATTCTTAAGTGTTGTAAAGCAATGAAAAAACATAAAACACCCACAAAGAAAAGCACAGAAGAAAAAGAAACTAATATTTATGAAGACCCGTCTCTCCAAAGAAACTTCTGAAATGTATCCAGTACAAGTTAGTCATAAAGATCACCCAGTCTTTCTAAATACCAATTTTTTGCTCATGAAAGTGACTGTGAACACTGATGGGGCAGTGTTCTCAAATATCTTTGTATCTACATTGAAAAATGTGAAAATGCCCTAGTATCCAGAAAAAACCCCCACCTAATTGTTTAAGATAGAATTCTTGAAAGTTAAGGGCCCAGAATCCAAGTGCTATTATGGATATACTATGTTTTGGAGTAGCAGAAAGGAAAAAAATCCTGTTAACAAAAAAAACATATAGTTTATTAAATCTGGATATCTGACACCTCATGGGGGAATTCTGCAGTGTTGGAACACCACATTCACTTCTCTTCTCTTTGAGATATAAAATACCAAGAGACCACTATTTCTTCCTTCAGGAATTATAGCTGCTATGTACAAGTTTCCTGGAAGACATGAAGATTGAATAAGAACTAGATGTCATTACCTAACCAAAATACAATTCAATGAATAAATAAATTTTAAAAAACAGCAAAAAGAGGAATGAGGAGGCCTCTGGTTTAAGTTTCAGGTGAGTGCTTCCTTGGCAGGTTGGAGGGTGTTAGAATTCAACACTACAGGAATGTAGATAGAAAGGAGTTTTATGGGGTTTTTAGCTTGTATTAGTACATAACTTTAGGATGCTAAAAATGACTAGTTGATTACAATGTTTTACTGTCCTATCAGTCCTACTGTCCTTAAGTAACACTTAAGTTGGATTGTGAAGGCAGTATAAGGAATTAAAATATTTTTTAACAACTGCTTTGTAAATGTGCAGAAAATACCAGTTCTCAAATAACTTAATTTAGATTATAAGCACCAAGCACACTGCTAAAAGAGAAACACTAAGAGGGAAGAAAGCCATGGAGATCAACAAAGAAGGGACAGTTACAGAGAATCTACCCATGGCTTTCTCTAAATTGTGCTTTTTGTCATTTATACTCTAGTAGCATCTGTAAATCACAGATTATTTGTCCTTCCTGTATTTCTCTAATGCTTATCACATTTTAAATGCTCCTGTCATTTTAAATGGGCATTAGAATTCTAATGTTCTAATGGGCTAAGGTCTCTAGGAAATGCTTAAGTGCTTAAGGTTAGTCATTGATGACTTTGGAGAAGACACAAAGAGCTCACTTCTCCTGAGTAACTGGTGAACATAGTAATACAATCTGCACTGAATATCTGAAGCATCCTTATTATAAACAGTTCTACTGGAAAGTAAAACATAGAAAATTATTGCAACAGCAGCTTAAGCCTTTTACATATAAGAAATTGATTGTTACTTCAAATAACTACTCACAATTTTTTCCTATAAGTGTCAACAACTTTAATTTTTGTGCCAAGACATTTTTCTTTAGTTTTAGCGGAGGAAATAGGTTCATTTGGAATTGCCCCAGTGCATAAAAACCTCTAACAATTTGCAAAGTACCTATATGGTTTAAAGCCAAAAATTAAATGGTCAGGGACATGTTTTCAAGGGTAACTGACTCTAAAATTCTTGCTTGAACAGCAATTATTTTTATTGCCTAAAAGTTTTTATTACTCTTATTTTTTTCTTCTTAAAGTCAACATGCATCTCATGAAAAGTGCCAAATTAAGAGGCTTAGAGACTGAAATTTTGTATTATCCAAGGAATGAGGACAGTACAGCACAAGACTCCACATGTGACTTCATCAATGTGTTTTAAATCTGGCCCAAAGATCATTAATCCAAACTGTCTCCACAAGCTTTTTGAACTGAGCATCTCTCTTTTAAGAAGGTTTGTCCTTAAAAGAATTAAACATTATAGGAGTTTGTCAAGGGGCTACATACCCAGTCCTTTAGCAAAGATACTTACTTGCAACTATGAAGAATTTTCACAATGTTGGTGACACCTTGTATTCAGATGTCCTTGATTGGAGGTATAGCATCATAGAATGGTTTGGGTTGGAAGGGACCTTAAAGATCTCCCACTTCCAACCCTCCTGCCCCAGGCAAGGACACCTCCCACCAGACCAGGACGCTCCAAGGCCCATTCAGACTGGTCTTGAACCCCTCCAGGGTGGGGCAGCCACAGCTTCTCTGGGCAACCTCTTCTTGGGTCTCACCACCCTCACAGGAAAGAATTTCTTCCTAAAATCTAATATAAATCTCCCTTCTATCAGTTTAAAACCATTCCCCCTCATCCTCATCATCTCCCCATCTCCCCATTTCCCTCCCCATCTCCCCATGTCTTTTTTTTAAAGTTATCTAGGACCCACCTTCAAAGATTAATGTTTTCCTCAAACTGCGATCATTTGGGGTAGAGATTCTGGTCTTGAGGACTTAATTTATGCTGATTCAGAAGATTACTGATAGAATTTGGCCAAAAGTTGTGCCAAATTTCTTTTGTTATTAGATTATTTTCTAGAAACAAACATTTGCTCAACCTGAAATATTTTAGGAAATTGTCCCACTATATTGGATTTTCTGCAGTGAAGGAATATTAATTTAATCACTGTCTGATCTTGCTGGTTTCTGTAGTCATTTCTTAATCTTTTCAGTTTGTCAAGTATCAATTCATTTTGGTTTAGAACTTTCCTTCAGTTTCAATTTTATTCTCAATATTTGACTCAGAAACAAAACATTCTGTTATTGTCAGGGAGACGGTATGCTTAACCAGAACAGAAACACAAAAATTACAGGATATAAATAGCAACTACACAACTGCTAGCAACAACCCAAACTAGTAATATCAAAACAAGAATTATCATCTTTTCTGGTTGTGCTGGACACCTTATGTGCTGGACACATTATTTCCTTTAACTGTCAGTGACTCTGATGTGAGCAGCCTTAACTTTGTGATTCAGAAACTTCTAATTCTTGGCATTGGACCGTAAACACTGGGATTTCCTCACACTATCAGTGTATCAAAGATGGTTTTACAGCTCTTAAGACACAACTTGACCATCCAGGCTGTTTTGTTGAAGAATGTAGGGCACCCTCTGGACACTGGTTCATACCCCAGAGGCAGATAAAACATCTGAGACAAACCTGTGCACGAGGAACATTCCCGTTGGACAAACCCTATTTGTTCATGAACTTGATGAAATAAGTTTCTGGTGCTATCTTTAGCAGTAGGATTTTGCTGTCATGAAGCAACCTTAGATGCAGTGAATTAATTGTAGTTAATTATCTCCCCTTCTAGAGCAAATAGTGCAGTATTAGTACAGTAACAATGCTTTCAGATGTTGTTGTAAGTAGTCTACAGTAGTTGTAAATGGCAATAAGTTAACAGACAGAACACCTTAGATCTGTTACTGATATCTGTGGCACCTCCAATGTTATTGGACCCACATAACACTTTGTCATATCATAAACCACAACTTCTAAGAATGTTGGCCACACTCTAAAGGCAAACATAAAAATTTTGCTAGCACAAAATGTTTAGACTTTCTTAGATTTTAGTTTCATGTGTCTCTGAACCAATGGCTCATTTACACTCACTTTTGACTTGTTTTTTGAGCTGTTTCAATTCCATAGGCTAGTAGACTGAAAAATAAGATTACGTTTTTAGAGTTTGATCCTAAGCCAGTGAACTTCATGAATGAACTCCTTTTTCTTGAGATAAGTTTCAGTTGGACCCTCAGATCTAATAATAAACAATACTAATAAAATCTTATTCTTGTCTAGCACTTGCCTCCTTCTCTCTATACTCTTTATTGAAAACTAAATTCCCGTATCCCTTCTCACTGCCTTTTGAGCTATGAGTCTGAGGTAATGGAATCAATGGGTAAAAAGGACATTTTGACATTGTACCATTCATAATGCTGCCAATGTATTTAAACTACTCTTAAGAGATAAAAAATTATGGGTCTAATAGATCATGGTAGACTCAGTGGCCATCTTACACAGGGAAGACAAGAATATATTGAATGCAGCAACATGTGCATATGTAACAGCAAACCAAGATTATTGCGAGAAGAGGGTGGTGATATGGGAGGCTCAGGGAGCTGAACAACTATTGAACTAAAGACAGCAGAGAAGGCTGGAATATCCCGACACCCTCAGACACCCTTCTGCCTCATCTGGGCTCCAGTGTTGACCCTGGAGACTGTCAGAATTAAGTTGAATTTCTGCATTTGCCTTCAGGACATCCTGAGCCTCCAGTCCTGCAAATGGATTTAATTAAGACAATAACGCATTTCATAAACTTACCTCCTATGCAAATGAACTTCTGCCTGACACAGTTCCCTTTTCATTGTAAAGGTACTTTTTGAGTATCCTACCCAACTGAGTGGACACCTCTCATTATATTGCTTTGTTGACTGTAAATAAATTTATATGTGTTATGCAAACATGCCTTTTCCTGGCAGACGTAATGGTGGTGTCAATTTGCACTGCCTCTGCATCATTGTGAGCCTGAGTCTGGGACTCTGAACAACACAACTTCTGAAATGTCATCACAAAACATAAATGAGAGCAATGAACATGACTCATTAGCATGTTTAAAAGAAATTATGTAAAAAAAAGATTGCTGCAACTGGACATATTATTCTGGGAATATCAGACACAAATCAAATACCTTTAGTTCTGCTGACTTCAAAGTGTTTGTATGAATGTGTTTGTAAAAGGAAATAAACAAAGCTTCTCTTGGATACACTAAATTCTCGTGTCAAGACAATTTAAGAAAATGCAGTATTTGTTTATTTTTCTTGCTAGATATTTTTGTTCTGTTTATATAAACAAAACACTTAAGTCCAATAAAATACATTTCAACCATAGATTAATGCACACCTGGTCTTTCCATGCTTGAAAGCCAGCCAGCGTGAAGGGCAGTTTGTGTAGTCCAGTAGAAAAGACACTCATAATCCCAGAAAGTCTATTTCATCTCTGCTTTTCATGGTAAGGTTCGATCGGATGCAGCTGGAAAATCCCCTTGAAGTTCTTGCCAAGGTTTTGAACAAGGTTTGTTGAAGTGGTGAGCAAGCTCCCCTCTGGAAAAAAATAATAAAATAAAATAAAATAAAATAAAATAAAATAAAATACCTCTTACCTTCTCTTAGCCTCTGAAATGTACCCTATTATAAGCAACAATAATCATTCACTTCTTTTGACACCTTCCTGAGCAGTACAAACATAGGTATCATCTCATGAAAACTTTCACGTGATACTGAGATTCTGTATTTTAATTTAAGAGTTACTGCTAGAATAGAACAGGCAGCAAGTACTAAAATAGAGTAGAATTAAGAAAACCAGGGATGATGATATATATATATTTTTTTTTATAAATATATATATATATATATATCAATCATTCTGTCTCCTTGAGAGAAGGAACAGATACTGTACACAAAAGACATTGTACTGTGTTTTTCCACTACAAATGATGTTGATTTTTTTTATAACTCTCCCATGCCTGCGTGAAATTTGGTCAGACATAGAGCCTTCACCGTTAAACTATCACAAAATGCATTACAAAAAGGACAGAATGAACTGTGATTCCTGCAACATCTGAGAGTAACAGAGCAACTATTATATGACCTCATGAACAGCTTATGCATAACCTTGGCCATTACCACTTGGTTTAGTAAAAGAGGGAATGTCAGGAGAGCCACTGGACTTCATCCATAAACTTTTAGCAAATGTGCAGTACAAATTCCCAGCTTATTCCCTGCTGGAAAGCCATCCAGGATAGTCAGAAAAGACCATAACTTCAACCCTTATGCCAATTACGGACCCTCTAATACAGACTGCTCCTACATGTGAGTATGCACAGGGAAAATCTCCGCTTAGAAAAGCTGCAGGAAGTTTTCATTCAATATTTCTTATTTGTTTTTAACTGTCCATAAACAATGGCAAGCAGCTGGTTCGTACTGTTTTATTTGTAGCACATTATCTGACAAAAATGTTGATGAGATCAAGTTTTGGGACACTGCACTGTGAGTTATGCTCTCAGTCTGGATTTAAGGACGATATATATTTATATCCCCCTTCATATGCACTCATGAATAAGACTTCAGGATTCCACAATGAATCATGTAAGTCCTGAATGTGAACGGTGATCATTAATAAATTACCACATTATTAAAAAAAACACCCTAAAGCCACCACATTTTCCTGGCTCTGCCGTGCTGGCTGCATCTGTGTTCAGCTGGTTGGACGAACCATTAGCTAAGCCATTTCCCAGGAAGGCAGATTTATCACGGAGCCTTCAGTCATATACATTAGTCTCTTAGATGAGGAGACAATCAGTTAAACATTGGAAAACACTACACTGGCAATTAGAAGTGAGCATGGACCCAGTCCTAACAGACTAAGACTGATAGGATGAAGGGTAATGGTTTTAAACTGAAAGAGATTTAGATTTTTAAACTAAAAGTTTTAGATTAGATCTCAGGAAGAAATTCTTTGCTGTGAGAGTGGTGAGACCCCGGAAGAGGTTGCCCAGAGCAGCTGTGGCTGGAATTGTTCAAGGCCAGGCTGGATGGGGCTTGGAGCAACCTGGTCTGGCGGGAGGTGTCCCTGCCCAGGGCAAGGGGTCTGGAACAAGGTGAGAACTTTAAGGTCTTTTCTAACTCCAACCATTCTGGGGTTCTAAAATGACAAGGTGACACAGACAGCTTGGTACTGCACTCTAGCACTTAGAAATTAAATAATAAAAATGTGACAAGGAACTGGTAGAACTCTAGGTCTGACTCTTACTGACATATAAAGCCAGATATTCCCCCAGATATTCAGCTGTTGCCCACTTTAAGCCTGTGAACAGTTCCACAAATGAGCCACTTCAAAGCTTGATAGTCGAAGAGTGGACATGACATACTCCAGCCAAGTAAGAGGAAAAACACAATGATCATCTGAGGAGAAGCATCTTTGGGAAAAACTTTGCTGTTCATCTCATTGCTCTTATCTAAAGGAGCTATCTGGTTTTTTTTCATGAAGGATCAGTGTGTATGAACATTAATTACTAGATGATTATGAGCCGCTTATTGTAGCTACAGAAAGCAAGCACAGTCAAAGGTGTACTAGAAAGATATTGGCAGTGCGAGGGGTTTAATAAACTTTGCAGAGTGGGATGTTGTACTTCCTTTCTTCCAGATTGTCTGTTATGAATCTGCCTGCTAGTTTCTAGTTTTATGCCATAAAAAACTAGTTTCAGTCTTCAGAGTTGAAGGAAGGGTGATGTAGGAGTGTGATGTTTATTCTACCAGTGTAAAGAATTAATCTCTCTGGGTTTACATTTCTGCTGGGGCGATGTTATGGATGGGTAATTCCTGAGGACTGCTTATGTTATGATTATAGCTATTTAAAGCCTGGAAAGAAAGGGTTTTTTTTTTTTTTAAAGATAACATGATAATTTCATAATTTAATAAGTATTTTTTTAGCAAGAAATATTTTTTTTTCTCTTGGGAGTATTTCAGTTCTCCTTTTGAATACAATTGGCTGTGAGTTTCCATTGACTCAATGAATTCCCTGTAAATCTGGCCCTTCACACACCATACTGATCTGAAATTAGGCACCTCATGGAATTAATATTTAATTTTTCTTTGAATTTTTCTTATATACTAAATTCTTAAACCCAGAAAAAATGTACACTTGTCTTAAAATTATGTTATTTGATTAGTGAGTTGGAATACATCTTAAAAGTTACTTCTTTTTTAAATAAACTAAGGAAAGAAAAGCTAGAGAGTAGTAAAATATAATCAAATTATCCAGAATGTCAAAAACTCTCCTCCATGATCAGAGGAAATATCTCTGTCCATTCAACTCTTCTCTGAGAAGAAATCTGAGTAAATAAATGGCCTTTGTAACGTGACCAAAAGTCAACAACATTCAAGCGCTCTCTCTCAAACCCACAAATGTTTTTGCCTAGGAGAGCAAATGTGCAATTACTTGATTAAACAGCCAGTCCATTTTGTTTGTTTGTTACATCCCTCAAAGGAGCCCAGTTCACTCTCACGGGAGCACTTGTGTATCCAGTAAACAGAAGCAGGTTAATTATACGCCTTAAAATCACCAGACATAAAATGTCTTCTGCTAACTGTCTTTTGTCTCTTTGTCTTCTGCTAACCCACCAGCAGCAGCAGAGCTGGAGAAAGGCAAGATAAGCCCTGTGAGCCTCTAAAGATGCCTATTTGTGGACAGATTTGCACCATATGAATATTATAAGACAAGGTATAATGTTTATTCATGACAGTTAAACATTATTACAGCTCTTGAAATATGGTAGGAAAGTGTTTATTTTTATCTCAAAATATCTGCCACTCTTGCTAGTATTCACACACCATTTTTTTTTCCCTGGCCTCAGATTAATTTGTCTTACAAGAATCACAGAATGACACAGATTCATGTAATTATAGGAATTGGAAGGGGCTCCTGGAGTTCATCTTGTACAACCCTCTGCCAGATTTGCTTTCATTTCAATTTATTTTGTCCATCTATTTTTACTTTTAAAAAACTCTTATCATTTAAAGCAAATCTCTGGAAATCAACACCCAACACAAATACTTCCTCTAGAAGGGTCTAGAGGTTTGTTTTTTGGTTTTGGGTATTTTTTTTCCCCAGGATCATGTAACCAGAGTCTTTGGCTTTGTCAACAGCAGCCATAAAAAGAGGAGTCTCCAGGAAGCCAGAAGCGTGGCATCTCTCAAGGTCTGCTTGCCTCCGGCGCACACCAGCAACTCCTGGGCAGGAGGTAATGCTGGCAGAAATGCTTGTGAACAGCCCACAACTTCGGGGTGCAGGTGTCCCTGAGAGCACCCGAACTGCCAAACACCGAGCCAACAGTGTGCTGAACCCCTCACTGTGTGCTTAAGAGATGGTGTCTCATTTTGTTACAGGAGCACTTCCTGGAGCCGTGTTTCCATGATCGCTATCTCAGCATCTCTCGAAACAGTACGTGAAAATACCTATGGTGGTTTGGGGATTTTTATATATTTTTTATTTTTTCTGTCTTGTTTCTTTCATGTCTCTTATTCTTGTCTTCCTCCTCTCTCATATACCTAGAGCATCAGCCAGAAAAGGTCTCTGCCCGACCACTTTTCCCTCCTGAGCAGACTCAGAGTCTGACTGTATTTCTTGGCTATAATCTGGCTTGAGATTTTGACAGGCATATCACTTCTTACATATGACTGAAATGAGGGTAGATGTCTGATCTCAGTCCGATTTCTGCTACAGGAATACTAGGACTACTGTTTTATATATGTGTGTATGAACAAGACGTCTCTAGTCTGAAGTCCTAAAAATGAAGTCTTTGTTATTTTATTTTCCCTAGATGTTACATTAAAGCGACCTGTATCAAAACTCTTAACAGACAGTGGTAGTAAAATATTGGTATATATCCAAAATTACATATCCCAAAGTCTAAAACTGTGTGATTAGTATAAATCCATAAAACACTGAAATATTTGTGAGAAAAGTAGGCTTTTTAAACAATTTTATATGTGGCTGTGATATATTTCTTTTTCACTGTTCAGAGTTATATTTTCAGAGATGTAGAGAATGGAAATGTGTAATTTCTTTGCTTTAGTATAGAAGCAAGAACCACTTCTCTGAGTGAGAAAAGATTAGATCTAGGCAAGTCACGGTTTGGATTAGACACCTGTTACCTTGCTGGAGGGATTCTGCACGATGTGCATATCAAGGTACATCACACTTTATCCCAGCATCCTCTGTCCCTGCCAAGCAAATCTGATGCCCTTGCCATATTTTTCACATATAGAACAAGGAGTATGTGTATAATGTATTTGATGTGATCCACCTGTATTTTGACTGTGGAGGTTCTTTCTAAAGGGCTGGCACAGAAGACAACACGGTGTTTAGCCTTCTTACTCTGGCTGGCTGCAAGATAAGAAGGGAGGAGGGAAGCAGAGGTGATACAGGAACATGTCTTCAATTAGGTAAATGCTTCCTACACCAGTGTGCTGCCTGCATTCAGAGGTCTGGAATTGTACTTTGGAAAACCCATAACATGGAGGAGACAATTAAGGGTGCACTGTTTGCTAATACTTTGCTGGGAACTGCAAGTCTCATAGATTAACTTACATTTTCTGATTAACATTATTTCTTTCCTTTTTTTTTCTTTTTCGTTAGGAAATTAGCTTTCCTTTCCTCATTAGCTGAAAGGTGACTCGTGACTCTAAATGTCTTTCTGTCCCAATATTTATCCACAGTTGCAGCCCTTTGGACCCAATAACAATACCTGCTCTGTTGTTTCACTCTGAGTTTTAGTGATTCCTTAATTCTTCAACATAACTATGCAATTGTCCTAATAGCATATCATATGCATCTTTACTGATTGCAGTAAATACTTCATAATGAACATGAATCTTCTACTTTATTCATGTAAAACCTTAAGCAAATCAGTAGAAGTGAGCTCAGGATAAAAAGTGGTGCAAAAATTAGGACAAATACGATCATATTTATTCAGTTATCTTTTCCATCCTATGTTTAGCTCTGTCTTTTTAGAACCTTGAAACTCTTTCCTTCTCTAGTCCTTTCAGCCTTTTTCAGTTTAGGAGGTATATTTTTCTCCTGGAAAAAAGTAGAGAGGAAACCAAAATGAATATCAAGTTGTAATACAACAAAAAAAGTACTGTGAGCTCTGCAGGACAGCCTTGGATAGCTGTAAAATCTCACCACATCACTGTGTATCGAGTCATTCATACGCTTTGATCAAAAGGAGAAAATCCTCATAGAATGTCTTCTGTTTAAATAACAAAAGAAATGATTGATTATTAATTGAAGAACAAGAATGAATTAAATCAGTAAATTGAAAATTGCTGCATCTTACTAAACAGGTATATTCCCATTTAAGTTTTTGGCAGACTCTCAATTGCAATGCAACTTTTTACACCATGGGTAAGAGTCTTTGCAGGAGAAAAGATTTTCAGCTGTGGTGCCAGACAGTGAAGTGAACTCCCACAGGAACTCCCACAGGAACCAGGAGCCATCATTTCTTTGACCTTGCTCTATTTAACACAAGCACATTGCATCATGTACATAAGATGAAGTAAAATCTACCAGACAAACCAATTTTACTTCATGAACAATTTCTGCTTTGGGAAGGTGATAAGAAGAAAAAAAACACCCATGTGGCAGATGCCACTCATGTGTCCCAGAGTATTACTGGCAGGTGCTGAGAAACCATGCAAATGAAAGCACAATTGTAGCTCATATACAAAGGTCTGGATAAGAAATACCTGTTTGATAATGACAGCTGCTAGACACCAAAGCAGCTGATTGTTGATGCCTTAACAAGAGTTGTCTCATTAGAGCTTGACATGAGTCAAGCAAGAGCATTAGGGCAAGACATGAGTTTCCTGGTCTCACTGTTTCCTGGTCTTTAGGAGAAGGTAAAAGCCATGTCTTTTCTGATAGAACTGCTAGATTGTTAGTCTTTGGGTAATGTTAGTATATCTGTCAAACAGTTCTCTTGGATGAAGTAGCTTGCTGTTATTTAATCTAAAGGCTTCTTTTTGTGAACTTCTGTTTCCCACACAGAAGCTGTTGGCCAGGCCAGAACACCTTAAAGATGGTCTTTGGGCTGCACAGCTTCCCCAGGGATCACATATCTGAAACATTCCCAGTGTTTAGCAGTCACAACTAGACTGTACCCAACTGTGCCTGCTTTTTCCTGTGCAACCTGCTCTATTCCTGTGCAACCTGCTCTGGGTGGACCTGTTCTGGCATGGGGGGTTGGGCTAAGTCATCTACAGAGGTCCCTTCCAACCCTGTATCATTCTGGGATTCTCTGATTCTGTGATATCATATAAGAAAGTGTTGGTACCTCTCCCCATTTCTTTAAAATCTTTAGTATTTAGGAGAGTGCTATAAAAGAGGTGTATCTTCATCCCACTGCCAGCCATTTAGCTTTTGATTCTTTCCCTACAGCTGTAATATCTGAGATGTGTTTGCTGATGACATCCTGGCTTCTCCCAGCTGAGGAGAACTCATAAATACTTAAACCAGAAGAGACCAAGATGGAGGAAAAGGAGTTAACTTGTGCACCCAGTTTCTGCTGCATTCCCTATTGCTGTTGGGATGTTTGCTCCAGGCCATGTTTGCACTGGGGCATGACAAGCATTCCTGACACTGCCTTTTCTCCTCCTCATTCAGTATGCTGGTATTAACGACCGTCCTGCTGTCCCTTGACATCTTCATGGAAATATTTCACGTCTTTCACATGGGCAGTAAAGTCTTTAAACGCAGAAGAAAACTCCTCTATCTGCAAATGGTCTTTGACATTTGCAAACATGGCAGTAAGTAATGTTAAATACTTTTCAGTCTCCATGTTTTCCTTATTACTCCAGAGCACATCTCTCTCCTGTTTTACTTCACTTTAGACTGAAGAAAGCTTCTTTTAATTTAGTACTAGCCATGTGGTATTCTAGGGAAGGCTGAGGAACAGAAAAGGGACATGTACTACATTTATGATATACACACAGAAAATAAACAAACTCCAGGAAGTTGAGAGAAATCATGCAAAGATGACATTTCCATTCCACAGCTGTGAGAAGAACTGTATAGCTGGGAGAAAACTGTGCATTTTGGATTTTCCAAACAGAAGGGTGAGAGTCTGATCATCCCAAATCTTCTCTAAAATTCCAATTATTATTTTTTTTTTTCAGATTGAACAGTTAGTTCAAGTGTTACAATCCTCAGTACTGGCAGCTAAAAAGAGTAAAAAGAGTTTCACATCTAAGTTATGCGTGGACAAGTCCTCTCCTACCCATACACCCCTAAAAAAGTGTATAACTGTATAGAGTTATGATACTCTGTGATCCTTCACAGTGTGAAGACTGTCCGGATTGTATGTTATTCCTGTAAAACTGACAGATGTTTGTCATGCAAAATAATTTGCTCTTGTAGACACACGCACACATGTATACAACATACACACGTACACCCAGTATTCACCATTAATAAATTTAAATACAGATGTTAATTGTATTTCTAAAGAGGAGGAAACAAAATCTGATAGCACTGTTAAAAGTTGACGATTTGATAATGACTCCTGCTACTTTCAAAACCTGACTGTTGACTATCTTTCAAATCTGTGTTCTTTGAAAAATGCTTTTAGGAATGAGTGCAGTAAAACTGACTGAAGTTAATGTTTTGGTAACAGTTACTACTAAGCTTTCAACAGTCTGTGAAAAAGTTCACAAATATGAAATTAATTTTATCCAAACATTTTTTAGGAAAGCTTTATATAAGTCTCCAAATTTTCTTTACCGTCATCACTGATTTCTAAGGACTATGTGTGCAAAATTAAACAAATATGTTTCTTCTCTTGCGTTAGCTATTTCCTGGTGCTGCATTGGCTCTCTTTCATGATGAGCTGTTGATACTGCAGAACCCAGATTGTGGTGTGCAAAATAACTCAGTCAGAGAAGCTGAATGATTCAAATATCCCAATACTCAGCAAAGTGGAAGAAACTAAGAAACCCGTTTAAAATAACTTGCTGAAGTTTCAGAAAGTTGGTACTCGCTAAAGTTCCCTGAAGTCTTTTTTTTCTGAAGATGTGAGTTATTGAGAAGAATTGGTAATACTTTGGCTTTAAAAAAACAATTTTTTTTTTCTTCGGATTCTGGAAGTCTTTCAGCTGTTGATGTAGTTATAGAAGAATGATATTTTAAAAGAAAGTGTTTGCTTTTGTAATTATCTTGTGCTAGGAATATATTGTCAATGGGAATGGAAGGGTACACTTTTCACATCGACAGGAGTTGTAATGCAGCAAGAAAGAAAAATGCCCTAGAAAAAGCATAGTGTTCTCCTTGGAAATTCTGTTTGGTAGCATTTTAATATCCAGAGTGTTAGGATTCATCCGAACGTAGGCAAAATGAGAATAAAATCCATGTGACTATCTCTGTTTAGACATTTGGATGAAAAATGCTGCTATGATAATGGGAAGAATTGCCATCTAGAAAGTTTGCTGAATTAGGAAAAAAAGAATAAAGCTGTTCTGTGTGTCACACCTTTCATAACGATAGACAAATTGTTGATACATTTATGATATAATAGTCAGTAAGGAAAATAAATAGATTAATCTGAACAAAATTAAAGAAAACTTCAGTTTCAAAGAGGTAAATGGATTTTGATTTAGAGATGCTACTAAGTCACAGTGTAGACATCAACTGAGCTGTGTTACCTGATCTCCACCGAAGAGTGTGAAGACTTCACACAATTCTCTGGAGAAACCAGAGGCTGGGAAATTAAGCCAAGGCCATACGACATTGCAGCTGGAATTTCGTGACAAGGCAGAAACCAACACAATGGCTAGTTAAGAATATAATTACAGATTCACAGGTTTGACAGAGTTGGAAGGGACATCTAGAGATCATCTAGTCCAACTCTCCTGCTAAAGCAGGATTGCCCAGAGCACATTAGTCAGGACTGCACCAAGGTGGGTCTTGAAAAAGTCCAGTGACGGGGACTCTATAACCTCTGTTATAAATTACTGTTATACCATGCTATATCTACTATTTGACTATAGTACATACCTTTAGTAGTTCATTTCTAGGAACTGTAAGCTGTGATTCTTCATTTTAGCTTTCCAAGTGATTATGGATTTCTGTGTAAGTAAAATACCAAAGTGTTTTAGATTTATTTGAATTAGAGTATCCAAGTGACACCGTGTAAATGTTCTTTTTGGCCTAGTGAGAGAAAATATAAGAGTCAAAACTTGGCAAAATTAGCTGATAGTTGACTTAATTGTCCAATTTTATTATAAAACAAGTCTTCCAAGGCAAAATACACTCACAACTGGGTTGTGTATAATTTGATGAGATAACCAATATGCTGTATAACTAAACTTCCAACTACAACGCTATGGCCATTGGAAATACTGTGGCTTTATGCAAATGAGCTCCTCTTGTGTTACAAAGCACAAAATTACATCTCTTCAGCACTGGCATAGTTAGAATTAGTGGTAGATAGGTCTATACTGAAGACTAACCCAGGTGGATTGTCACAAGAAGTAACAGAGGAGACATCAGAGGATGACCAACTATATCCTCAAATGGACAATGAGAGTATTCAGAGAACATACTATGGCAAGGGCATAGTTCCCATGACTAAAACAGGGCTACGAAGCCTTGTCCTTGTCACAGGTAAAATCAAGGATATTCACAGAAACAGAGTTTCCTGGGTTGGAATAAATCTTTCAGATCATCAACCTAGCACTAACAAAAGACATCACTAATCCATATCTCTGAGTGCTATGTCTACCTGTCATTTAAATACCTCCAGGAATGGGGCCTCAACCACTTCCTTGGGCAGCCTGTTCTAATGTGAAATAACCCTTTCAGTGTAAATTTTTTCTGTAATCTCCAATCTAAACCTCCCCTGGCTCAACTTGAGGGCATATCCTCTTGTCCCATTGCCTGTTCCTTGGGAGAAGAGACCGGCCTCCCCTGGCTACACCCTCCTTTCAGGGAGTTGGAGAGAGTAAGAAGGTCTCCCCTCAGCCTCCTTTTCTCCAGGCTGAACACCCCCAGCTCCCTCAGCTGCTCCTCACAAGACTTCTTCTCCCCAGTTGCTCTGGCCTTAGGATCTGTCCAAGAGGAAGGATAACAAGGTGGGCTGAAGCACCTTCAAATGAAGGGAGTTGAATCCCAAACCAGCTTGTAAGTTGGAAAGTGGAAATTATGCTTATGTGTTTTGATGTAAGAGATGTTAAAGAAGTTAAAACTGCTTCAGTTTGGTCTATTTTGTGGGGCTATCCTGCCCCTAGGAAAAGCTGTGATATCCTTAGAGTTGCTTGGCTTCATGCGTTGTTCTTTGTGGGACCTTTACAAGCAAAGGCCAGTCTGGCCACATACCAATGTAGCCATTACCTGCTGCTGTGCCTCGCGTTGTGTGTCAGCCTGATGCTGACTCTTTCAGTTCTGTCCCGACTGAGAAAGCCCGATGCATAAGGGAAAATTGTGAGGGGCACTTCCACATGCATTCAGGCATCTTTCTCTTGCTGAAGTGACTTAAGAAGTAAATCACTTTAAGAGTAAGTGAAGATGAGACCCACACCCTTTAATTTATGCTTCCTCATGTGTTCTTAATCTTTCTTTTTGAGGTTGAGATTTTATCAGTATAAGATAGGCAATTTAACAAAGCATAGTTTGCACCAGTTGACACTCCCTCCGAATTTGGCCCCAGATGTGATGCCTGTTTTACTAAATCTCCATAGTATTTACTCTATTTTGGAACAAAATTTGACACAGGAACAGCTCTGTTTCTAAACAACCTAAAAAACATTAGAAAAGTTCCATTTTGTCCTTAACACAAAGCTAAAATAAAAAAAAAAACTTGTGAAGATAGATAATCATCTAGGATTCTCACTTTGTATGCCTTCCATTGACTTCTTACAAAAAATCAGCTTCTTGTTGTTGCTGACCTGTACAGGACAATCTGGGAAGGAGGAGAAAAGATGTGAGCACGATTCAACTTTTTATTTCTCATGAATGACCGGGTACACCTTGATGTGAGCACTTCTGTTCTGCATACATCTCAGCAAAGGGAACAGCGGCCTAAATGTGTCCCATTCTTTGCTAGGTGAAGCCTAAACAAACTAGATTCCACATCCTGTGTTTCCCACAGAAATATTTGTTATCTTCCTGACGTCTTCTAACTGCCCCAGCATCGAATTCAATTATTTACTAAGTAGATTTGGAATTACTGCCATTATTCGGCAAAATGAAAGCAGCTCTCTAAAAATGATCAGCAAAATTTTGCGTGGAAAATACCACTCTGCTCAGAAAACAAAATAAATATACAGTTATAAAGAAATGGAAAACCATAATTTAGTTTCATACACTTACTTACCCTTTTTTCAAGAGTGAACTTATATACTAGTTCAAGATTTTTTAAACAGCTTTGTTTTTTAGCCAGAACAATTTTAACAAAAGAACAATTTAGTTTTAAGAAATGTCTTCTGTGAAAGAAGAACAATTTTACTACTTAGAGATAATACATTGAATGTAATAATTAAATGACTGTGGTCTGGAAAAATGATTGTTAACATAAACCAGATTTAAAATAATTCTCAGTTTTAAGTGCTTTATCTCTAAATGAATTCAGAGACACGTGTCATACTCCTGTGATGCCTGAATTGCACTATTAGATTTTTTTCACTTATAAATCTTAATAAAAGCCAATAATACTAGTTTTGGATAAAGGAAAACTAAAAAGAGTAAAGATAAATATCTAATAGCTGCATTACATATTTTCATTCAACCTGTGAAGGAGGAAATGAATGAAAGCCACAACGTGCAAAGTTTACATAAGTGTGAAGAGCTTTTAATAAATCTGTTAAACAACCAGTGCTTGAAATTAAGTTCTCAAAATCCTTCTCCTCTTAGCCATATTATAACAGGTTAAACTTTTGTATTACATTGTAAACCACATCTATTTCTTTACTGATTCTTCTGGAGGTCTGACATGATGGAGACATTCTGAATAAACTATGTTCATTCTGATTTTGTTAAAATTAAGTTATATAAAATCCCACACCTAAATAGATACATTTTTCTCTAAAAGCGATTAAATAATAGTATTCTTCAATTATGCACACTAGAAATACTTCTGCTCTGCCATCTGTCAAAATAGAGTTGAATGTAATTTCCCTGGCTGCAGTGGAATATCTGTATCAGGGAAATAAAAGAAATTGTCATAAATTTAGCTGTATCTTCCATTATTGATCACAGATTTGCAGCTGTATCTGTTAAAGCAGTGTCTGTGCTCTTCAGTAATAGCTGTAGCCCACTGAATCTTAGATCAGTATTCTTGTGATATGGCCTGAAAAAACCAATCTTTATCCGGGATGTCAAGATCCAAGTAGTAGACCCAATTCATGCATCCCAGTCATATTCATGTGCCCTGAGGAAAAGAGCCCTTTGTCCATTTCATCATGAATCCCTGTAGAGGACGTTGTGCCTAATGTATCTCTAAAATATCTGTAACATGACTCAGGTAATGGCAATTCTTGCCTTGTTTCCTCTCATCAAGGATACTGAAATACAGTAATTTTGTACCGTCTGGGTTATCCAGAGGCTTTGTGTGGGAATAATAAAGGTCTACCAAGCAGTTCTTCAGTCATTCAGCATTATTTACCTCTGCACTGATCACTTCTGAACTGAATTCCTAATTAGAAAATAGTCAGAGAAAAGAGTTACAAAGCAGTATCCCATATAATAGTAAAAAATGGCCGGAGCAGCTTTCCCATTGTTCCTTAGGTCTGTACTGGGTTTGACCCGTAGATCAAAAATTTACAGCGTTTCCTACATTTCCAGATTTTTAGATGCATATTTGATTGTGAGTGTGTCAACTCAGAGCCTTGTTCTTCCTCTCATTGCTTTATGTGAAATTCAGGTCCCACATAAGCCACTAAAAGCACACGCAAAAGCAAATACGCTCATCAGAAATTTTAGTTATACCAAACGGAATAAAAACATGCTTAAGTTAAATGCTTTTTCCCTGAATTGGATTTGCTTGTGGAAGTCTAATATACCACTAATCAGTAGGATTCTGTGCAGATATTCTCTGTTCCTCAGAACCTACGGAAAATTTGTCAGATATAGTCTTTAAACCTTAGTATTTTCCTGTTCTTGTAATGTAGTTTCATGACAAGACAAATTTACATCTGCACAGTAACTGCTCCCTCTGAAATGACAAATGATGTAAGTAAAAAAATGTAAAAAACTATTTTAATTATCACTTCGTAAGCTTGATCTTCAAAAATAAATACTTAATTAGATTTTTAAAGTGTGTATTTGTTCTTAGTGATCCTAAATCCCATTTTACAATCCGGTACCAGAAGTCAGACACATTTGTCCACATAAACGCCAATGATCTTGTCTATTTGTATGCTACAAAGGAAAAAAAGTCATATTTATCTTTCCATTAGCGTGTGCAGGCAAACCAAGTGAGACTTCAACTTGTTGAAAGAACAAGTATTTCAGAAGTATAGAAAATAACAGCATCTTTAAAGAGCAGGCTGCCAGAGGGGGTCAAAAGAATGATCTCCATGTGGTTTTGTACCGAACAACCTAGAGTTTTTTGTATGAGAACTTTCTTTCCCCTTTTTCCTAGGGAATGTAGTGGAGACCATGGGAAATGAAAAAAATTATTTTAAAAGCTGTCTCCAACAGCAACTAAATGCTTTCAAGGATGATATAGACCCCCACATTCACTAAGGGAGGAGGAGGAGGAAGGTAATACCATTCTATCCTTGGGCAAAGTACAAAAACAATGAGAGAAGAGTCCTTCTTCAGTTATTCCTGATGCACTGCTACCAAACCTGAGTTTGGGAACTAGTCGCACTAGGATTGTGGGTAGATTTAGTTCTAACTAAATTTTGTACAAAGCTGAGCACCTTGCTGAAGAGCCGTGGGTTCAAGAACAAACGTCAGCAATGCCCTGTGAATCCAGACATAAACCAGTGCCCAATTTCTTCTGTGATGGACTAGGATATTTCTGGCTCCAAGTAGGAATTTTACTTCTTTCTGTTATGAGCTGTCCATTTGAAGTCAAAGCAGGGTTCTGTGAAATACTTCAGACAGCTTTTCTGCCCAGGAAGAACTCTTTAGAGAGCTACAGTGAATGACAAAACCCTACAGAGACGCTGGGAATCTACCACTTGCATTCAATTGCTGCACCAAATAGCACAGCTTGTATACCTAGAGGTCCTCAGTCTGGATACATGGAAACAGAAGATGGAGAAGAGAGACTATGTTTAGAAGGTGCCACTTCAAGCATAACATTACTTGATAAAAATTTGCTGGGGGAGACAGAGGAAGAGGAACTTTGCCCAGCCTGAAATGCTAGTTATGGAAAAATGGAGAATAGGTCAAGCAAGGCTCTGCCTCAGGGCTTTTATTTTTTTCCAGAGTCCTCAGGCTCATTTGTGCATTTTTAAGAGCAAAGTGACTATGGTTAAGAAATTATTTGGCTAAGGTTACATTCATTGCTTGCTTGACAAATTATGTTTGAAGACGTTAAGCCAGAGGCCAGAGTTCCTAGATGAAAATCAGAGGAAAATATCTGAGCCTCTTCAAGGCCTGAAAAACCTGAAGCTCAGGTCTGAACAGTCTGGAGTCCCGTGTTTCAAGGAAAAGACTGAAAACTACTGTTCTGTTTATTGGCCTACAGACCTTGCACTAGAACAAGTCCCCCTCCGTTGGCATGCTTACAGAAGACCCAACATCCCTACTGAAAGAAAGGTGGTATGCTATCACACTTTTATTTTTACTGAGACAAAGAGGCATTCTCCGTCTTTGCTGAGGAAATACCCTCAGTACCTCAGGCTCCTCCGAACATTACAAGAAACAACTGTTGTAGCTCTGTGTCTATTCCCTCATCCTACGTCCTGTTTCAGGAATTCTCCATGCAGTAGGAGGTCCGGTCTTCTTCAATATATTCATCAATGACCTGGACAAAGGGATGGAATGTA
>BJBW01000087.1:0-18431 GCA_004320125.1 Scolopax mira | reverse complement strand
CTCATTCATCAATGGACCCACGTTCTCCCTACTCTTCCCTATACTTCCCTATACTTTCTGACTTAACGTAACTATTGGCTACAGAGAATTAAAGCTGTCAATAGTGGTACTTTCAGTGAAAATAACTTCTGGGTGAGGTGATGCATTATCTGATGATTTACTTATCTTGAGAAAAAAATAATTCAAAGCATTCTTTTGAGAAGCAAAAAGGAAACTAAACCTGTTGGTTTCCAGTCTGAAGTGACCACCTCTGCATTTCGGTGCAGAGAAAACTCATTATGGACATGTGTTTAAAGGAGGAGCGCTTCATCCTGTGTAAACACAAAATGTTCAGACAAGGTTTTTAAATAGGATTCTAGGAGCTGATGAAAAGTGTACAGGTGGTAATTAATGGTAAAGAGGCTCAGAGCAGCTTTGGAAAGAGTATGTTGCTGAGCTCCCAATAAAAAAAATGTAAATCTGTGTGTCAAAAATAACCTCTCCCAGTTATGTTAGTCCAGCAAGAGTACAGACTGGGTTCTGGGTGTTCCTGAGATAGCTGCCGCTGTAAATAAGGGAAAGGCATAAAGTTTTCTTAGGAACATTGAAAGAAATTAGGAGATACGTATTTAATCAAGCATTTTTTATGACATTGCCATGATTATTATTTTTTAAAGAGAGATTATCTAAGTATTTAAGTATCTAATAGCTAAGTATTTTCCTTACTTATGAAATAGCCTTATCACAAGATACTACAGTTTAACAGGTGATGGTGTGTGTCAAATCTGTTTTGCTGTACACAGTGTATATACTTTAGTCATTAATTTACAACAATGTAGGTAGGATTTTAAGCTACTTTCAATAAAATGTATTTTGGGGCATCTTGCTGCTGGCCCATTTATGTAAGTACAAAAGGTATGTTTAAAAAAAAAGTCAAAATATTGAAGTGGCAGCTAAAAGGGCTACATTTAAATCAGCCTATACTGAGCACATTCCATTTCAGAATGACATCAGAGAAACAAGGACCTACTGACATTTTGTTTGACAGAGAAATAAGAGGAAAAAAAAAAAAAAGTAGTCTGTGCTGGTAGGAGCTGATACCAGAGTCACTGAGGGCTTGGGGATGCGTACAAGAAAGATAAAAGAAAACAACCAGCTCAGTATGATTTTGGGTCCTTAGGGCAGCCTCCAGGACATGGACATGATAGGGAAGAAAATGGTGGCTAACACAAGCAGTGTCATACAAAGGTGCTCTTTAATCATATGTGGCATCACCTTTGAGTCATTAGGATGAAAAAATCAAAGATGCTACACAATCCTACAAAAGGGAGAGATGGGGAAGGAAATGGGCTTTTTGGTGTGAATGTAGCCAGGCAGTGCAGGCCGTGGCAGTGAAGCCACTGGACCTGAGGGCTCTGTTCCCCAGCCATGGGAGAGCTGATGGCCAGTGAGCTGCACTCTGGCCATGGAGAGGCTCTGAGATCTCATAGACTGACTAAATACTCTCTGCGCCCTGCTTGAAATTTGAAAATTCATATTACATTAATGCAGCTGGATTTGTATTGGTGTTATCAGCTTGGGACAAATGGCAGGGGAAAGAAGAATTAGCAAGTTGGAAGAGGAGGGGGTGGTTGTGCTGTAAAGGGACTTGTGTTAAATAAGGCTGATCAGCTAGGATTTGTGCTTTGAACTCAGGTTGCAGATGGGCTAATGCCCTGTCTCACAGGCTGGAATATCTGCCTACTCAACTCATCTGGACAGTAACCTGCAGTTCCTCACAGTAATCTGCCAACCTGCAAAGCTGAGTGATGTGTTAACAGATCCCAGTGTACTGGCAGATTGGCTTATAGAAACCATGGATAAATTACTCCTGTAGGTGTATACAGTGGCTTGTATTGTATATATGATATTCCATAATGAGAGGATTCTCCCTACCAGCTCTCCCATGCTTGACTCATGCAGAACTCCAGTTAAACAAGTTAAAGAGGAGCAGAACTGCTGTAGCTATAGTGCTTGCTTTCATGTTTCCTCTAACGTGTCAGATCTGCCTCTTGAAACTGCAGTGCCCCAATGTGTAGATGTGCTGTTCCTGGGCAAAGCAGTTACACCATGTGTTCCCAGTATTATCATTGCTGCAAGACTTCTCCCATTTTTGTTTCAATTATCAGACCTTTGGCTCTTAGCCTGAAGACTTTCATCATAGTTTTGATAAGTATAACCTTAGGAGTTTAGAACACATGAACTAACATGGGAAATAAAGGGTAATTCATCTCGCAGTCAGAAATGAGCTAAATGTCCCCTCGCAGCCATTTTGATCTCTCTTTCTGGCTAATATACAAGGTTTCATTGCTCCCCAAACACAAGGCAAGACAGATGGCAGGTGGAAACAAACACCAACATGGAGCATCCCACCACCACACTCACTGCAGTCTTGCACAGCCACGTCCCCGGATGTTTGGATTTGAAGATAGGGCATCTACATACCAGTGTGCATTATGTAGAGGACATAGTCTGCTGTATCTATTAATTTTTACTGCAGTAATTTGTGATTTTATTTTCCATAACGGCAACCATTTCAAAGCCCTTTCTCCATAGTTCCCCTGAGATTAGTTTTGCATCCTTTCCATGGTTGTAATCAATAGCATGTTATCAGTTGTGGAATAGACATGTTTCAAAAGGCAGTATGTCTTATTGCACTGTTACCAATTGGAAACCAAAAATTTAGCCTTTGATTTTCAAACTAACATGTTAACATATTTTCCCCACACTCATCATTACTTCACAAGATTCAAGGTCTGCATTCTATAAGATATTTCAGTATTCCTTTGCATATGTCATAAATTACTAAGAAATTAGATTTTAGCTTCGTAGGGAATAGATTAACAGATTATTTATATAATAAGAGTTTACATCTACTGATGAGTGAAGTGTTTCAGAGAAGTCTATTGTTTAAATAAGGTAAATAAACATGTTTGTAGGTTAACCAAAGAATAAAACTAGGACTAATGGTATTCTGTTATGTTTTCTCATTAATATGATATGTTATATCCTTGCGTGTCTTGCTGCATTGAAAAAGAGCTTTTGTAGAACAGCTTTAGTTGACAATTGCCTGCCCTGAGATGTTATTGTCTTTCTCTCTATTCTATCATGGCTTTCACTGTTAATAGAAATGATGGGGAGTAAGAAGAGTAAGGAAAGAAGGTGCTTTCCAAGAACATTCTGGTTATTTATGCAACTCAAAATCATTTGTTTGCAAACCCAATATGAAATGTTATAGTAAAAAAAAAGAGCCTCCTTTAGAGGGATTAACAGAACTAAGGTATACATGCACTGCTTATTTGAATTGGAGTGCATTGTTTATATTTTGAACAGCTCACTTCTTGTTGGAAGTGTATTACATTTAAAACTTATTTTATAGCCTTTCAAAGAGAGAGTGAATTCACCTTACAGCCTGGTGGGTCTAGCAGTACATACCTCATACAATGCTTGCCCTCAATTTGAGGATTTATATTTTATTTTCTTTAAACAGCTTGCACAGCGTAGCCACTGCAGATGTGTGCTTTGTAAAAGAAAGAAGTTGGACAAATTCTTTTGATGTCTCCCTACACTGTTATAATTCTTGATAGAATAACTATTTATCAGCAAATGAATTCCTAAAGGAGAATCAGCATATTTGATTTCTCTGCATTTTATCTTTCATGGAACATAGAATCATCAGTGCACACATCAGTGGAGAACAGGGAGGGACTTAGTGAATTGAGAGTTAGCTTGCACCAAAAGCCCTTGTTGTTATCATTAAAAGGTTTAAAAGTTTTAAAAAGCCACAGTACTTATTTTTCCTTAAGAAGCTGATACACTGATGTGTTGTGTGTGGACACAACTAAAGGAATAGGCCCTTTTAGGCAAAAATAAAGTTGTCACTGTGACTCCATGTGTATTAATATCAAGGCTTTAAGGATACCAGTTATTTATAAAAAATCTTCCCATTACTTTTAAAGGAAATTGTTCGGGAGTAAAGTACTCCCCTAGCTTCTTACAAGCTTTCCATACAGACACAGGCTTATTCACTATGTATTTCATGTATTTTTTCACATGGGCAGAGCAATTTAGTTGCACATGTGCTGGTGCCATGTCTCTTGGTGTGTCTGGGAGTGTCCAGATATGTGACTTGAATCCACAGCTACCTTTAGCAACCATAATTAATGAATGGTCTGAAACCTGCCACAACAGGTTGGTTTGACAGTTGATCCTGTCTAGGACAGGAGGGATGAATTCAATAATCCTTACTGACATTTCCAGCTAATTTTTTTCTCATCTGTTCCAAGAGAAATGCTATTACTTACCTTGATGCTGATGGCCTGATTTGCTTTAAGAAAAACCAAACAAAAATAAAATCGTTTTAACCTGCTTCACCTGAGGTCCAGAAATAGTTTTCAGTGGCCATTTCAATACACAGAAAATTACTAAAATGTGGAGAATTCTACATTATGTTACTTAGGCAGAGAATTTTACACATTAATTGTTTTGCTGCAGGAGATAGGAGATTGCACTGTAGTCACTCACCTTTAGAGGCTCCTTTTTTCTTGCTGTCTTGATCTTTTTTTCTCTCTTGTAAAAGATAGTTATGATAAAGCAAAATAAGAGAGATGGAAGAAAAACACATTGGAAATTCTTGATGGTATTTTTACCTAAACTCAACAAGTATCTTGCCAACCTGAGTAAAAGCTGAACTGTGTTTTGTTTTGACCTTTTGATCTTTTGACCATTTGATGCAAATTCATCATTAATTTCTTCAAGAAACCTCCTTGTGGCTTGTTTCTGTAGTATTAAGACCAAAAAACCCCCAAATACATCATGTGGCTACCTACCCCAAAAATTTAAGTATCACCAAAGTTGAAAAATGTCATGGCATCTCATTGCCAGTAAAAGCTGATTATATATTCCAGCTATTAAAGACTGGTATTTCAAATTGACTTTGTGAAGTTTGCTTATTTGCTTCCTTGTTCTAACTATTGTTTTATAAATCACTAATTTACAGGCTTTCTTTAGTGTTTTTACTGGATAGCCTTACAGAATAATGGCCCTGCCAGCAATGTGCCTGCATGCCACAGAGGAGCCCCAGTACTCCAGGTGATTGTTGACGAATTATTTCCTGTGGAATGTCCCATGTTGTTCAGTGCAAGCAAAGGAGCTCTCTTTGCATGCTTCCTTTTATGGAATTGTTGTTTTTAGTGTTCTATGTGTGTGGCCAAATTGCTGCCTGAGGTGTCAGAAAATCAAAGTCTCCGTATTGTTTATGTGCCGTGCACAGCTAGAAAGCCTGAACTGATGTGTTTTCAACCTCTTGTGATTCCAAAGATGAGAGCATCCTTAAAACAAAACAAAATAACACAAGAGTACAATGTTTAGGTATGTCATCACTGCTCTTGGTCAGTAAATGACTCAGTTCAAATGCATTCAGAGGCCTGAAAGTAGCATTTCCAGGTAAGTGCCTAAGTAAATATTGCATAGGAAAGAGAGGTGAGCATGTTAAAAGCTTTACAGTCCTGTGCTGATTTGATTTGTCCTTTGGAAAAGCAATCCTTTTGTCTTGTGTGGTGGACTTTTGCAATGACTGCTGACACAAAACTGTCAGATATGGTTGTGGTGAGATTGAATGAGCTGCTGAATGTCATCAGCTGAAATACAACTAAGGCAAAAAACTTCAAGAGACTTGAAAATTATGACAGTTCACACATTTTTCTAGGAAGGAAGGCTACCAGGAATTTAGGATAAAGAAGGTCTGGAGTTTGAAAATTCATTTGCACATCTTATACTGTCAAACCTCAGAAAGAAAGAAAATCCCTAAAATGCACATGTTTGGTGAACGGCAATACTGTGCATATTTATAAGCGGAGGAGACAGCAATCAAAGTTCAAATATTCCACAGAAGTACCATTTCAGAACACTGTCAAGGAAAACTGTAGATGGAAGGTTCAGAACTAGATCTCATGTAGGATAAATCATTGATTTCAGTAGTGCTCAGTGTTTACATCAGCAGAAATCTGACCATTAAAATGCATGTTATTTTGTTTTCTTAAATTTTTATTATAACCAACAACAATGCTGAGAGCCCACATTTGAAAACAAACATCTGGCCCCCAAAATCCAAAGAAACCCAAAATCTATAGGAAGGGTAGGCTAAATAGAACCACAATACCCCACCCCACCCCCCCCAAACCCAATAAATTGGAAGAATGGAGTTAATGCTGAGTCAAAACAAGACAGTAAAGAAGAAGAAGGATGCTGGAGAGAAAAATCCATTATTTTTTTTGCTGTTTGTCAGTAAGATAAATCTTTCTCTTTTGGAGTAGCATTTCAGCCCTGTGCACCCCTCTCTGTTCTCATTAGAGGCACAGAGCCTCCACTCAGCACCAGAGGTTCAGCACATCTCTCCTCCCTATCCTGAAAGGCAGCTGGCTCCAGGTTAGTGCTGGAACAGTACTGGATATAAACAAGTCTGAAAATATCAGCAGAGATTCCCAGTTCAGTGTCGGCCTAAACCTCAGCCCCACCTGGGGCTCTGGAATGCCAGCTGCAGGGTTTGCATTATATTACGTTCCCTGCTTCTGGTTCCTTCTTGTGATCTTCTCTGATTTATATCAGAGAAGTGGCAAGCCTGCCACTTGCATATATTTAATTCTTTTTCTCTTTTTAATATGTATTTCATAAGAGGAAATACTTTCAGTTTTCCGGAACAGAAACAATTGCTCAGGCAATAAGAGTGGGGAACCAGCATCAAAGCTCCTGTTACTAAGACAAGCTGTTTTTTTCTTCTCTGCAAAACTGTGTCAGGAATATTTGTTGGATAGCTTCTCTAGTGCTCACTGCAGCCACCCAATATTTTATAAGAACCTCTTGCACGTGCTGATATATACATACATCATAGATGTAAATGAATAAATATATTTGTAGTCTATACCATTAAAAATGAATGGCCATGTAAAAAAGATACCAGGGTTATTTGCATATGATTGTGATATCCATAAAAATAGATCATTACACTGTAAATGATCTGTTGGTAGATGTTTTTGCTTTAAATTTCCAGTTGGCTAAAGCAAATTCCCATTTCTACCACCTGCTTAAGTTATTATTATGGGCTTTTTTTCTAATACTGAACTAGCATTGAAATATAAATATATTCTTTATTCCTTGAAGTTCTGGCACTTACAGGCAGTGGTTATATGTCTGTGTGGGTGTCTGTTGGTGGACATTGCTGTACAGCTGCTGAATTCACTCATTAAAATAATAAGAGGGAAATACTAGCTTCACCAAAGAAAAGAAAAAATTTGCATTACCTCAGAATTCATCCCTCTGTCAGTGGGATGAACAGTTGAGGCAGCTTTGACTTATCTTGCTATTTATGTTTTTATAATTAATCCCAATTGTCTGCCATAATACGACATTGATAATGTTTTGACAGGGAAATTAATATTACTTTTTCCCAAGCAGTGAGATCTAACTGCAGCTGGATGTGGTGAGTTAGGCAAGCTGAGAACCTTGTCCTAGTGTGCTAAGATTTTTGTCCAAGGGCTGAATCAACCATGAAAGCGGGTTGAAATTTGGAAAAGAATTATTCCTTTATGAAATAAATTCATAAAGTATTGGGTATACTAGGACTCTCTAGGTTTTTTAGGAACTTTTTAGGATGCCAAGAGGATCCAGTTATTAATTTAACAGCAATTTTTACAAAAAGGCAAAAGGAATTTGTATTTAAGTTCAGTGTAACTTATTCAGTGCTCACAAGGCGGCTTTAATTGAGTAAGCACTCCATGGAGGTTTCAGAAGAAAAGAACATTGGTTGGAGAATATATAATCCCAAAGTTGGTCTTATTCAGTGATGCTTGACTATCATTTTGTAAAAAAATCAACAGGAGCATTAGTTAGGAAGAGACATCTGTCTTGAAAAATACACCTATATTACTGTTCAGTTGGTTGACAGTAATAACCACTAACAGTCCTTGTACTGCAAAATGTTTGTGATGCTTAGAAGCATTTTCATACTAGAGGATGATCTGGTGCTGTGTGTGTCAACAGAGGGAATTCTGCAGCCCCAAGATGCAGCGAGTGTATGTGATAAGGCAGCCCTTTGAGCCTCTGGTATGTTGAGCCAGTTCGGTTTCTCTCACAGTATGTGCTGGTTTTGATGCATATGTGCTCCTGATTATGAATAGTCCGCTAATAGCTTAGGGATAAAAGGTGGGCTTCATATCTGTCCTCTCATGTTCTCATTCTTATTTTTCTGTAGTTTGCCAATGTCACTGTTTGTTTTGTCAAATTAAGTGGCTCAAAGGACAGAACCACTAATGGAAGGCAACACAATAGGTTTCGGTTTTATTGTTTGATGCTCCTCAATCACCAATGTAATTTTGATCAGAAAAATCTTTTGAGCTATGCGAAATTGTATTGGTGTATATAAGCACCATTAGAAAATGTCACACACATTTGATTCTCTTTAAAAATGTCAGTATTTTTAAAGCAAAATATAAGAAATGCTGCTAGGTTTTGTCTAGTTCATTCATAGAGAATATTATAAGAGTAAATATACTCTTTGGAAGTTAAATGGAATTTTCAAGAATTGAAAACTTTTCAATTTACTGATTTTTATTTTTGTATGCTGGTTATCATATATGTCTTATGTGGATTCTTCAGAAACTTCTTTTCTCACGTGACTGTAAAATACAGCAGAGTTTCTGTGCCAGCTCTGGCAGGCCGCCTGCCCTGCTGGACAACACTTTTGGGACTGGAGCTTTCTTGCTACCACTGTGGTGTAGGTATGTGGACATTTGCAAGCTGTTTGAAGGTGTGGATTTACAAACTGTATTTGTGACTTCTCTTAGTCCATTTTTATGTACAGTAGGCTCTGACGTACCAACTTTTTGAAGAACCAATTGGTGTCAGAAATGGGAAAAACTGATTCTGCATCTTTTGGGACATTATCATGAGGTTTGCAAACAGTGATGTGTTCACTGAAAACAGCAGAGAGAAAGCGTGGCCTTCTGTCAGCTTCGTTAGCTCATCTGATAACAAAATGAAGCATCTTTTAATCATAGAAATATTGACTGGAAGGTGTTTCTAGGGTTCTAGTCCAGTCTCTTGCCATTTCCAAGTCTTCAAAAACTCTGAAGATGTAGATTCTGCAGTCTCTCCTCTTGATCTTTCTAAAGGCTATGCTGCCCTCATGGCGACGGTCCTCTGCAGCTCATTTCTCCTGTACAGAAGGATGAGAGTGTCATAGAATGCCCTAAAAACTGAGCTTTGACTGGGGAGGATGTTTCCCAATTCAAATAAATGTTTCTCCTCTCACAGCCCTTTCCTACTGCCACCTGCTGAGGAAAGGGCTTTCTAAATGCTCAGTGGTTTTTGACAGTTGCTTAGCCAGTTACATCAGCCAGGGGAGCTTAACGTGAGCATGGATGACTAAAACAGGGTGCCTCTGCTGAAAATGCAGCTTAGAGTCACTGCTTCTCAACAGCTGATAAATTTTATAGTGCTCCTTATGAAAGCTCAGTGCAGAAAGTCGTAAGATTTTCCTAGACCATTACAGCAATGCTATAGCAATATATTATTTAGTAAACAGGCTTTCATGCACAGTTTGCTTCATATTATCATCACATGCTTTAGTTCAGCTATCAAGAGTCCTTTTTCTTTTTCTTTTCTTTCTTACTTGAGCCTGGCTATCTAATAGTGATGTCTCTGGCTATTTGTAAAGAGATTTGCAACCCCAGTTAAAGGGTGACTTTTAAATAAAAAAGCACAGCATGCATTTTTGCCACAAGTTTCAATTTCCAATAATACCGTTGACTTCCTACTGTGGAGACACAGATATGCAGAAAATGGCCCCTTTCCGGCTCAGGAATTAAAAAGCTCTGTGATAGAGGCGAGGCTGGATTGGCTTTCCCAGTTTTCAGACAGCGTGTTTGAAATGTCTGCATCAAATACTCTATGACGTGACTTTGGTATTGCAGGAACTGTTTATTCACTGTGGCTAGGAACAGTGGAGAGATCAAACCAGGAAGTTATGTGGGCTGGTTGATGTTCACTGCACAACTTACCGAGACTGAATGGCAGCAGTAAGACAAAGGTGGACAAAGTGCGAAGGCTGTTTATTGCTGAAAGTCCTGCTGTGCCAGTTGTTCTGACAGAAGTTGTTCCTCTGGATGAAGCAGTTCTAGGTTGCCCTTATGACAGCATATCTTGAATGAACATGTTATTTATCATTAAAAAGGCTTAGCAGAAACAGTGAGAACCTGAGTTTTAGATGCAGATTTTGATTTTTTTTTTATATATATGTCTAGAAGAGGTCCTTAGGCTTACTCACAAGTCATTTTCAAAGGAAGCAGTGATTAAACTGTATCAGCGTTTTGTATGGTATATTAATCTCCTTAAGCCAGCTACGTTTAAGAAGAAAGCATTTTGGTGTAGAGACACCATGTGTTTGCAAGACACAGCAGTCAGAGCTGCTCAATGTGACCAGCACTGTCCTGGTTTGCCTAACCAGGACAATGTTAATGTGGTTCCTGATGAAGAAAACTGGCTTCCATGGCATTAGAAAATAAGCCTTTCAGAAGTTATGGACAAAGTGAAGTATTTTGAAACAAAACCCTGAAATTTTAAAGTATTTAATCCTGTCTTGTCTTTAAGAAAATGCTGTCATTCATTTGTTCATTCATTCACTAATTCCCTTGCACATTTATTTGACTGCTTTGCAAGGAATAGTCATGACCTGCTTCTGGTCTTTGGTTGACGGGATCCTTTCTGCAATGTTCTATTCAGAAGGCATTTCTGTAGCGAAGGTGTCAGAAAGCATCTGCTGACAAGGATTGCAGTAATTGTGGTATGTAATAGAAAAATCACTTAGTAGCAGACTAGTTGGGTGAAGAACTTTTGCTCTGCTCTTTATGGCAGCAAGATAATCATTATTCTGTTTCAGAGCATGGCAGATTTTCATATAGTATCATATATCTCTGCAGAAATCATATATTGTATGATATAAAATCTCTTCAGTATCATATATAGTATCATATATTTCTGCAGAAATCTTCTCTTGGGTGCTACTTGCATGAATTTACTTTGTATTTAAATTGTATTACCAGCATGCTTAGTTAGGGGAAATAAATGAAACAATGCAGCATATTGCTCTGCATTGATCAATTTTAATTTTGACTTGAGGATTCCATTTGGTGCTGCAAACAATCTGTGGTACAAACGAACTGAAAGCAAGTACATTGTGATTAAGTAGGAACTTTCTTAATGGTCTCAAAGCATCACCAATTTGACTGATTTGACAATTCTGGGATTTTGACTTGTCTAGATTCTGGAGGGACCTCAAAAACGAGAATCAAGAGAAATCCGGATGAGAACTAGCATATTCTTGTCAGAACTGGTAAATGTAGGCTGAGGTATGGAGATGAGAAACAAAGCCAGTTGATGTTTCATATTAGATCCTCCTTTGCTCTGAAAACCTTACTCTAGGAAATATTCTTGAAAGAACAAACATTTCTTGAAATGGAGATTAATTCTTGATATTTATCTGGATTCAAGAATTTTCACCCTAGATCTTAGATGAGAGCTTTTGTGAAAAAAGTTATGTAAAGGACAGGAAAAATTATTTGTAATATTGACTTTAGTGCAGGCTGTTGAGTAACTATTTTCTCCCTAACTCTGACTTGCTGGAGTTTAGGTCTGGTAAGACCCATGTTGTCATAGTAACAAATTGTTTGGTTTAAAAATACCTATTGTGTCTCTGATGTTATCTAAATAATAATGACTGTGAGCAAAATCTGTCCTCTTGCTGTCAAGTTGATTCTTCTAGAAATTCTAAAATTAGTACAGGACATGAGTTCTAGCTCTGTCATGAATGACAGTTCACTGTTGTATTTGGTTTACTTCTGTTGTATTTTATTTACTTCTTAAACACAAAGCATAGATAAATAAATAAATAAAGGTTAAAGCATAAAGTTTAAAGGATACAGTTTACGTCTGTTTGTTTTCTGTCTTTTCATATCTCCCACAACCCCAGTCTCCCAGGAGATTTGTTGAATTGTGTTTCAACCCAAGCAAGGTGATCTGAATGTGCTTTTTTTTTCCAAAGAGTTTTGATTTTTGCAAAGTTTACATAAAAGTTCTAAGACACATTAAGAAGTATCTTTGTAGAGGTATATCGTAGGCATATTTTCTAGCTGGGAGAAAGATAAATAGATAGATAGGTAGATAGATAAATAGATAGATAAAATTTATTTATTTATATTTGTGCCAGTGAAATGGGAAATATTGGTATTACTGAACATGTGTTTATTCTTTTCCCTTGTGTTTAAGTGTCTCATTATTAACCCCAGGATTTTCAGTCATTCTGTGGTCTAGACACAATAGCAAATGCATTTCCAAGATCTTGGGAAACACGAGATGACTCTTGGGACTTGTGATATCCATCACTTGTCTTTGTTGATATAGGAAAATAAGGGCAGGCTCTTGTAATATTCCCATGATGGTAGTTTGGCATGTGTTTTACTCCATGATCTTGTCATTTCTCTCTCCTCTTCCTTACAACTGTCAAGGTATTTTAGCTTTGTGCATTTGTATACATAGAATGTCCATGTGTATGCTCTTAGATATATGTGCATAGAAATAGGCACAATCCTCCTTATATATTTATAAAAAATGTATAAAATATGCATGTGGTTAAAATTCTATCTATTCATAAGAAAGAGATGAGTAAGTTACAAGATTATACATCTAAATATTGGAGGCCTTAAGACGTTACTACTGCTGGATATCACTATTTTCCAGGGGGGATGTCACTGAATTAAGAAACTGTCATATGCCAAAGTGAATTCTCCAAACTTACAATAAACAATTTCTAGCTAATGTTTGGTTTGGACTAAAACTATGCTGATAGGCTGGTAATTTTTATTATTTCTTTTTTACTATGAGGTAGAAAATACCTATCTGTAGAAGTGCTATAATCTTGTGGCATTCTATATAAATGTTTTTTATCTATTTGCTTTGAGCATCTATTAACATTTGCCAGTGACTGCAGCTTCAATGAAAGGTCTGAGTGTTGTCTGTTCACCCTGTGCCGTATGAAGCAATTACCTTTATGTATTAATGTGTGCTTGTAATTTTTCTTTTTATTTTCTTTCTTCAAACGTGAAAGCAAACACTTTTAAGAGGGAAGAAATATTCCTTTGTCAGAAGCTCTGGTAATTAACACAAATAAGCAAAGCCAGTGTTGTTTTGTTTGATAAATGATGGTTTTATAGGTGGAGTGTTTGCTCCCTTAAATAGGAAAAGCTTGAAGGCTGTGTGTGGAGTTCCTGTGGTGGCAAAGTGAGGCAGAGGGGAGGTAATTTCTTTAACTGGTAGATTAGCTGCACAACTGGCCTCCAGAGGAAACAGAGATAAAAAGAGAAGAAAAATACAGGTTCAGGAGAGGAAAAAGGAAGAGTTTTCTCATTGTTGTGCTGGTCAGAAATTATCAGTGAACAGGCCCTTCTGCCATTTGTTATCTTTTTAGGAATCTAATTTTCACGTGATTTTTTTTAGCTTCCACGTGTCTCTGAGCTATTCCCCCACCCCCTGCCTATTTTTTTTTATTTATCTCATGTTAACACTCTTTGAGTTTCTAATGAATTATGTTCCTCATAGGCTTTGCTGTGGGACTGACATGAGCCTGTCTCTGTGACCCAGGTTGTGCTTTTTTTGTAGATTCGAAAAAAAACCTGCAGGCTGGTTGACTGGCCTGTTGCTCTGGGTGGTCCCATTTATTCCTTTTTTGTACATGCAAAAGCTACCCTTGTGTGAATGTGAAAAAGCTATACCTTGAGTGGATTCACTGCTAGTTCAGCTGATGAATGAAAAAATGTATTAATTATATGACTGAAAGGGGAAAATCCAGATGTTTCTTGAATTACCAGCAGGGGATGAACTAACCCAAGGAAGAGGAGAGCTGACCCAGGGTGAACTTCAGAATAGGAGGAGACTTAACGAAGGATTCCAGACAGTTTCATTAGTGTGTTCTAAAAAAATGATCAAATGTCCTTTATTGTTGCATTATCAAATGTCACACCTACCCTGAAATCTTTAGAGGTTTTTCTCAAGCTTAGACGCTGTTCTGAAGCAGGATGCCTCGGTTTTGAGCCCAGCCTCCTATAGGAGTGGGTGATTTCTTTTTTGCAGGAGAAAACTGCCCCGGTACTCTCATGAGCAGAATTCTGGAGTCTTCAGGAGCTTCTGTAACATTCTCTTGCAAAGTCAGCTTTGGCTGCATCTTGAAAGTATGTGCTTTGGGACTTTAATGCCATTTTTTGATCATTATTTTTGCAATTCTGCCGTCTGCACATTTTATAACTTTTGTACTAATAAACTCATCTACTTTTACAACTATTAATCTGAGCATTTTGAAATCACTGTGGATATTGCCCATTTGCGCTTGAATGTTTTAGGAATCATAAATGTGACATGATGTAAGTCTATAAATGAAATATTACCTTTCACATAAAATCTGCATAGATTTTTTTGCCTTGGTTATTTTATAGTCTTCTCTCTGTGGTCATTTTTATATCATCAATGTCTTTTTCCTTGCTTCTTGAATATAAAAAATTCTACTAATTATTGAGCAGTCTCTCTAAGTTAAGCCAAATAAGGCCTTAATGACTTCTCAGATTCAAGACTTCATCTGTCTGGTATTTCATACACATACGTTAAATGCTGTTCATCTAGTTGAAATATCCTGAGAATGTCCATAAATTGATGTCATTTTCTCCTCCCATCTGGAAACAGAGAAAAAAAATTATCCTGTATGCTGGGTTTTTTTCTCTTTCATTTGAACACTACAGATAGATACTTTTTTTTTCACCGCTTCTCTGATGTATCATTGTGCTTTAGCACTAGAGGTCTTTTTAAGTTGTGATAACCTTAGTTTACCTCTGATTATTATGCTGAGTTAACTTCAAGAAGTTTAAAACTTGAGATAAGCACAGACTGCTGCAGCTGTTTAATCCAAAATATCTGAGTCTGGAGAAGGTTTCTAAGATAATTTTTTTTCAGACAGAAATTTCAAAATAGGAATTTTCTGTGTGGGATAATTCATTTTATGAATTAGATCAATTGAACAATATAGAAACTTTTAGTAGTCTTGAGAAGGGAATAATAATTAAAAAAAACCCCAAACTTTTATATTTTTTCTTTTTTTGCACCTGTTTTAAAGTTCTTGGAGGAGGGACAAGGTGGCATAGATCACCAAAAATGTGGTAATGTGTAGGAGAGAGGCCATGATTCAGTTTACCTCCTGCGTCTCATAAGAATGATGATTGATAGACTGAGCACAGCTATGTTTCATCACTATAAATCTGAAACTGCAAATAACTGGCTTTGCAGTGCCTCTGCCACACTCTAATTTGAGCTGACAGAATTGTGAGACTGCTGAAGTGAACAGACCTATGATAAACTTACACCAGTGCAACTGAGAATAGTTTGACTGAATATCTCTTAAAGACAATAGCAATTATTTTTTGTTGGCATTTTCTACAAGTCTCTTGGTCTTTCTAGTGTAGTATCCAATTATCGAAAGTATTTGCTTAGTGAATGTGTATGTCACACGATTACTTGATGACATGACAGGAGCGTTCCTCATCAGAGAAAATGGTAGTATCCTTCATGATGTTTTTTAAATGAGGTCAAGAAGGTCATCTTCAATATACTAAATATTATTTGAATTCTTTGATTTGGTAGCAAGATACAAATGGACCGTTAGTTTCTAGGTGAACTTAATGCCTCATATGTTACCTCACATAATGCATTGCATTAAAGGAAATACCAACAGATCTGTGGGACCTTGGACTCTGTTCTTTCAGTAGCTGCCGTGATGCACAGGGGGTGTTGTGATTGATGTGGTATCAATAAGAGTACTGAATAACCTGATGGACTTATTTTGCAAGCATTCAAGGGAAATAGTGTTGTTGCTAGGATTTAGTTGATGTCAAGGAACATACCTCTCACCAAAAATTTTTCAAACCTGAAAGCAGCTCGCCTTCTCAGCAGAAAAAGGAGAAAGCAGGCAGTTGTAATAGGCTAGAAACCATCCGTTTGGGCTTAAAGAAATAATAAGGTGACAAGTAAAAGAATTAGTCAGTAATAAATCAGGTATGTTAAGGATCAGGTAATGCTTCAATCCCGAAAAAGATGAGTTGGCGTTTCTGATCATTTGTGTTATAATTCACTATTAGATGTTCTTATTTCAAGTCCTGCTAGTCAGATTATTTTGATAAGCCCTTATAACAGTATTTTGTAATATTCTTAAGATTTGAGGCTATTCAATGTTATTGCTATCAACATGAAAAAATTAATCGAGTATGAGTCTAGCATAGGGGGGCTTGTTGTGGGAAATGAGCATCTATTCAAATTGGTTTTGTGAGGTTTTTATAATCTTCGCTAACAATAATCAAAACCAGACTGACCTTCTGTTCTTCTTCCATTTGAAGATTAGAAAATCTGTTCCATTACAGAATGTGATTGATGATTAATTTTTTTTAACTCTATCTCTTTTGCAGACCTGAGATTGCATCCAAACTTCTTTGCAAGTATCCAGACAAAATGGCTTTCCTTCCATCCTTTCCCATCGGAATTTAGGTAAGAATGGGATTGCAGGTTCCTTTGGTCCAGCTGATGAAAGGATGCAGTGTCTACCCATGGGATTCATTGCACAGAAATGGAGGGTACAAAGGCAAAGTCAGCTTCTGCATAGTTTTTATCTAAGCAAATTCAGGTGTTTATTTATGACTGTATGGCAGTGTCATTAACACTAATGATTTGGTCACCCAGAGTTGGACCCCTTTTTAATTTTTGATGCTGAAAATGTTCTTCTAGTTGAAAAAGTAAAAAGTAGCTGAGCTGTCGTGGAAAATCTTGCTCTAGTATGAGCAAGCACTCTAGCTATGTAGAAGCACTGTTTCATTACTTTCATGTTCTTTGAAGGGTGTTGTTCCTCTCCAAATGCTTCATGTGTGGAAACTTCATGCTTCAAGCTGGACTCCATGAGTGTGCTTAAGCTGCACTGCTGTGTAGGTCTGTTCAAAATGGTGATTTTATGGTAAAGCTAGACATACATTTAACATGGCAATTTTTAAAATTATGTTTCTGTCTAAGTTTCTTTAGAATAAATTTCTTCTAATGCTATTTAAAATCCAAATAAATATGCATTGGCATGTTTGGAGCTAAAGATTTGTAGTTATCTACCTTCACAGAATATGAAAGGCAAGAGAGGGAAATGTTTGGCTCAGAGAAAGCCAGGACAGGAAGAAAGGATGCAAAGAGACATCAGACTAAGGACAACTTTCCAAAATTACCTCCTGCAGGTAAAATTAGAAACATATCTGTCAAGGTATACTTATCACATATAGAACAGCTAATTTAAATACCATTATAAAAAGTTAATTAAGCATAATCTCCAAAAACTAAAGGACTAAAATTAACAGTGCAAGAATGAGATTCCTTCAGTTTTAAACTAATTATTTTTACATATCTTCCGTTAAACTATAGACTCATTTGGGGACTGCAGGATAGTAAATTTTTATTAGGACTTAATTTTGTTTAATTTAGAGCAGAGTTCTATAATAACATTTACCATGAACTACTCAAATTAGGTTAATTACGTGTGTATATTTTTGTTCATTAATCATTTTTAAAAGTAGATGTGGGACACAAGGTGGGCAATACACTCAATTAGTGATAATGTATTTTAGAGTGTTGTTTTTATTTGGATGCAGCAGAAAATGATGATGCATTTGTAGAGACCATAAAGTCATAAGTGAAAACAACATAAGATTTGATGAGATGTCCCAGGATTAAGCAGGCTAGTTTCTCCTGAGTGACCGTGAATCAATTCCAAAATACAGAAATTAAGCTATCCCTTGAAAATGATGATACATCATTTGATTGATCATGATCCAACTATGTTTCTTCCCAGTGATTGCACATAGCTTTCATAGTAAAGCAAACATCATTTTTGAAAACCTTTTCCAAGAGTGTGGGCAGTCCAAGTAGTGTTATTCAGCAGCTGGATAACAAAAGGGAAACCTTTTGAGCTGCAGGTGCCTTCCTATTGACAGGGTTGTCTAATGAGTGGTTCATAGAGGCTGTTTGGAAAATTAATCGATCCACCAAAACACTCTTTTATTGAAAGGTATTGCTTTTTATTGCTGACACAGAATATGTACTTCTTTCTACAACGAAGGTATGTGCAGACATCATCCTCTTTTCTGAACGCAGATAACTTTGTTTTAAAAATCAGTTCAGTTGCCAAGTGATTGCCGTATACATGATCTGCCACATTATTTACAAGCCTCAAGAACTTAACAGCTAGAAAATGATTAGTTAAGGTGTATGGGAGCACTCAGCCAAACCGGTTTTGGAGC